>JAXIVJ010000863.1:0-172166 GCA_036785665.1 Chirona hameri
ATCCAGTGTGACGAGGAGGTTAGCTCTCCAAGCGGGGAGATGAGCGCTGGTAGGTCGCCCTTTTTGCCGGGTGATAAGCACCTGGGTATCGTCCGCGGTAACTGCACCACGCCGCCCTTCAGAAGGGAGCGACGCCCATGTCGTTAGCAAAGAGATGCTGAACAAACAAATGGCCCCCAGGGCCGACCCCTGAAAAAACGCCCATGGTGTTAGCGAGTGGTCGAGAGGTCACGGCGCCTGATGACACGCTTTGGGGTGTGTCCGTGGGAGGTAAGAATGGAACCATGTGGTGTCAGACTCCCATGCTGCTTGCAATTTGTTCAGGAGTAGGTCGTGGTCGATGACGTCAAAAAGCTTTACTTAGGTAGAGGAGGCAAAGTAGTGATATCTCCCCGCTATCGGTGGCGGAAAGCATGCGATCGGTGATGGACAGTAGCGCGGTTTCTGTGGGAGGTGATGGGGTCGGAAACCACGGTGCTGGGAAGGAGAGAGGAGAATGATTGTCGGAATAGGTAGGAGTAGAGCTGCCTTCGGCACCACCCGTCTCTACCACTTTGGAGATGACATGTATGATTGAGATTGGACGGAAGTTTTGATGGGTCAGAATGGGTTCGCCAGACTTCGTGGATCGGTGGTGAATGATGGAATGTTTCCAGGGAAGTCGGGGGAATTCGGCCAGGGTAAGTGAGGAGTTGACGATGTGAAGGATGACTTCACCGATTAGCAGGGAGGAACGGCTTTGATGACTCGGATACAGATTCCGTCGCGCACCGCCGTCGCTGGAGAATTACGCATGGTTGGGCGGATGGTTCGAGTAAGTGAGACTAGGTCAATAGGGGATAAGAATAATGTGCAGGCACCGACTCGCGGAAGGCGGCAGGGGCAGGGGGCCGGGGGCCGCGCCCCAGCGGCTATTTCTGCCGCAACTCGGGGACCCCACAGACACAAAAAACGCGTTTCAGGTCTTCGGCAGGTACCTGTGGCTGAACCTTTTGCGCCGCCTTTTTGTCGCACTATGACGGCTCGCATGTTCCGCCAGACTGTAGTGAGCGCGCTTGCTCGCGTATGCGCTGGGCCTATTGCTAAACGTATGTGGTCCCCGGCGAATGGCGGACCGGACGGCTCGATTGAGTTATCGGTACTCAGGGGGCCCCTCTGCCTGCCTGGCGCAGGGTTGTGCGCGGCCGCTGGCCATGAGCGACCGAGGTCTGGTCGGAGACTGGAGGCGCGGTAGGGGTTGCGAATCCTGACATCCCGCAGCGGGGCGTGGTCGTCGAGAAATCGGTAGAAAAATTTGACATGAAGGAGCACCACTTGTCGGCAAACGGTCGTAGAGATAAAAACGTCCCCCCCACCCCCCCAATCAGCGGTTTGTAGGTCGCGAAAGAAGAGGCACCACCACCTCGATGCGGTTGAGACAGCGAGAGCGGGTGACGGTCGGTTTACGGCGAACACGGGGAATGTTCATGCTGACACGGATAAAGTTATGGGGGCTATAATTACAGTGAGCGGTGCGGCAGTCTAAAACAATGTCACGGCGCTGAACTGATACAACATCAGTAGAGAGCCTGAGGCGTACGTGGAAGATGTTTAACCGAATTGAAAAAATAGCGAGTAATCGTGGAGAAACTCCTCTAAGCGCCTTCGGCCAGGGTCCGTGACCAGCCTTCAAAAGGTCACAGTTCAGGTCACCGCAAATCACCGTCGGGACGCGGTCCGGGCACTTCGCTAAAACCTGCTGCAGCTGGCGCTCCAAGGTCGTCAAAGTCCGCCTGCAGCGCCCGTGACCGGTTGTGTCGAGGTGGGCGTAGACACTACCGATCACGGAGTTGGCGTCCTCGTTCCTTCTTGATGACGGCCCAGAGGGACTCGAGCTTGCTGTCTGGGCTCTTATCGGTGGTGAGCTTGAGCGGAGACGCAGTGATGGTGTGTTTGGTGGCCAGAGCAACTCCACCGTACCCGCGGTTGTCGGGGCGGTCAGCACGGTGGAGGGTTGTAGCCTGGATGACTAGCAGTCTGGTTGGAGTGCTGGGCCGGAGCCACGTCTCGGAGGATTGCGATGGTATCGTAATCCAGACGATACAGGTCGTTGGCTAGGTCAAAGAGCTTGGGCTTCAGTGATTGGACGTTGATGGAGCCGATGCGGATGCCGGTTACAGGTGTTGATGCGGATGCCGTTGCCAGTGTTTGCCGCCATCCTCTCCCCCTCCGTCCACGCGCCCCCCCCGGCGCTGCGGCCGTCGGCCACCGCTGCGCGGCTGCGCTCTCGGCGTGCCGTCCCGACCCGGCCGGGCCGGGCCGGGCTGACGTCACCGGTAGGCGGGGGCCGCGCCACTGGCGGGTAGGGTCGGGCTGCTTGAGGGAGGGGAGTCTCGTCGGTCGACTGTGACACCGAGCGGGGGTGGGTGACGTCACCGCCCGGGGCGTGGGCAGGCGGAGGGCTGCTGACGCGGCTCAGGTTGCAGTTGAAAAAAACTCTGGTGCGGCTCAGGTTCGGCGGGCCGGCCAGGGGGGGCCGCAGCCGCCGCGAATGTGAGCTCGGCGGCCGGGCTCGCGGGGCGAACGCAGTGGGCCGGCAGGTTCGTACCGGGCGCCTGGTTCGCTTCGGTTAAGAGCCGCGAGTGATGATGCTGGTGACGAAGCTGGCGATGGTGACACGCGTGGGTCGACGGGGTAGGAGGGCCGCGTTGCAGATCAGGCACTAGCACCCGGACAACAGAGAGTAGCGTGAGTAGACGTGCCATGTCGAGGTGCATAACGGCTGCTCACAGTTCTAAAGAAAGACGATGGTGAAGTTGGTGGTGACGATGATGACTTGGCTGATCAGTGTGTGAACCCGTACTGACCGAGAAACGATGTGTAGCACTGGCCAGACACTCACTGACACACTCCTCCAAGGCCAAGCGGGAGTGGGGGAGGAGAGCCCGCGCTCGCGTCCGCTCACCGCGGCGCGCTCACAGCGACTCGTATAGAATAGGGGTGAGGACGTGCGTACCTGCAGAGGCACCCCCACCCCTGACTTGTGGAAACGCAAAGGCTGAGAAGTCCCTAACCACACACCAAATTTACAGTCCCCTCCCCCCCTCCGTTACCAGCCGACGTATGCCAGGTGTTGCCTCGACGGCGGCCATGCAGTCTCCCCCCCCCCCCCTCCGTCTACCAGCCGACGTATGCCAGGTTGTTGCCTCGACGGCGGCCATGCAGTCTCCCCCTCCCCCCTCCGTCTACCAGCCGACGTATGCCAGTATGAGTGTCCCCCGAACCGATGCGGTTGTATATAAGGAGACTGAACAGATGCGTTTGTGGTATATCGGGGAGACTGCAGACATATGGTGTATATAGGGAGACTGCAGACAGATGCGGTGTATATAGGGAGACTGAACAGATGCGGAGTATATAGGGAGACTGAACAGATGCGGTGTATATAGGGAGACTGCAGACAGATGCAGTGTATATAGAAAAGACTGTGGTCAGATGCGTTTTTTCTCGAGTGATTGAATTTGAAGTTTGCATGTATCCCTTTCTTTCAATGATAGATAAAACAGCGCACCTGATGCAATTCAACCAGCCCCGGTGACACTTAACCCGCCATTGACTAGGGGGGGGGGGGGCGTTTAACGTCCCTTGATGAATTTTTGTAATAGCTCAAAAACCAATAGCGCTATCAACGTGAAACTTCGGGTGCATTATTCTCAATCACGTTTACGTCTTCTGTGTCAACATAAAGCAGTTGCAACGAAAAATTTCGAGTTATATCGAATTTAGTGACGTCACTACACACGAGTTTTACACCAAAATCAGCTAAAATGTAACAGACCGTACAAATCCCATATTGGGAGCAAAGTGCAATCCAAAAATGTCAAAAGATAGCAAATAGCAAGGACTACAACATGCTAATCACAGAATTTGGAAAATGTTTTTTTTTTTTACCCCTAAAATGAAAAAAATGGGGGGAAATGCCCACACAATATAATTTGTCACAGCTATTAAAAAAATCAGAATATATGTCAGAGAACTACATATTGAAAACTACCATACCAAATTTAAGAATGATATCATCATTTTTGAGAAATAAATGGTACCACTGTATGTTTTACACAAAACTGGTCTAGAAACATGCCTTTTATATTTATATTTATAAATTACAAATTTTGACCTTCGGTGACCTGGGCTGAACTTGACCTGAACTTGACATTAACTTCACGTAAATTAAGTCAGGAGGCATAATGACTATCACTATCGAATTATATGTGAAAAATAACATGTGTTCCATGACTTTGTAGATATTTTGAGTATAGGACCTTTTGTGACCTAACCATGGCCTTGACCTTGACCAAAAATCTCACTTAAGCTCATGCGGGATTTGTATCATACCTTTGGAAGCACTTTGGATGGTCCTGTTCGTAATCGAAGGTTTTGGATGGAAGGTATGGCCCATAAACTAAAATACGTCGATTTTGACCTTTGACCTGACCGTGACCTGCATTTGACCTCAGTTTGAAATTTTTGAGTGTAATTTAGATTTGTCTCATTGAGAGCTTTCGATTGCTGCATTGTGCGTCTCGCTGCGATCTTTGGTTCGGAAGATACTTCCTCAGTCAATGGCGTTCTGCTGAGACCCCAGTCAATGCCGTGCTGAGACCCCAGTCAATGCCGGGTTAACCCGCGCTCCGTGGGGGGGGGGGGGCGGAATCTGCCCCCTCCCAGATTTTCTCATAACTTGACAACTATGATAGATATTAACGTGACACTTTCAATACCTTATGCTACATCAATTTCACGTCTTTTCACCAAATTTCAATACAATTGGTGCAGTATTGTGAGAGATGATGACGTTTTAATGAGGTCATGTCATGCCATTTTTGGTGGAAAACCGATAAATGTTTTACAAATTGTAGAAAGTAGAGTTCTGAAGCAAATTGAAAATAAAAGCGTCAAAAGAAAGGACATGCCATTCTCTTCAAACTGGCTATCTCGAATGTGCAAAATTTCTGGGTTTTGAACCCCCCCAAATAAGAATAAATACTTTTTTTTCGGAAGAATGTCCACAAAATAGTTTTTGTGAATTTGAAAAGTGAATTTCTTAAGCTCGAATACCAAAATAAGGTGACCGCCCCAAATCTGCGGATAACAAAATGGGGGGGGGGGTAATTTTGGTCACAAAAAGATGCCCCCCCCAACAGAGAGAGGCTGGATCCTCCAGTAGTGATGAATCCTGTCAGAATGTCACTATTCCAGAAGGAGGTGGATATTGAGGTTACAATTTGTATGCTAACCTAACAATTGATGCTTCGGTCAGTCAGTTTCATAGGCGTAGGAACGTCATAAAAGTGGGGGGCAGTCACCCAGGGGGCCTCCCTGTTTCAAGGTAGCGGGGGCCCACCGGCCACCGTCCAAGGAGCAAGTGCAAACATACGTCGGAGGGGGGGGGGGGGGGGGGGGGAATCCGCCCACCCCTAAGGTTTGTCGAGGATAGCGTAAAAACTGTGGCGCGCAGCGCTGCCTTTTTTGCATACCTGTTTGGAAATTAACTACCCACATTATGTGCAATTCTTGACCTCGGGTCATCTCAGGTCAGGTCCCCAGACCAGGATGGTGTTACCCCACCTCCAAAAAGTTTTCGGTCGTATTACAGCTACAGTTTTGGGCCGATCAGTTTCAAACTTGTAGGATTTCATAAGGTCATAGGTACCTACAATTTGTTCATCTCGGATTTCTGATATCGGTAACCTAAGGTCGGGTTAATTTCGTGACCTCTCCATTATAAGTCAATGGTGCAATATTAAAATGCTTGCTATTCCGATGATACGCATGATATCAGTCCAATTACTTCTGCATAATGTTACCATAGGCCATTATTGATGATCCAGGTACAATTTTCGTTCAGTGACAGCCGTGGTCAGGGTCAGCCGTGGTCATCTGAGGTCCCAACACTTTGTTGTCAATAACTCTAGACAGAATGAAGATAGAGTAATACAACCGGTACCAATGTGTTTGTCTCGTAGAGACACGTCTCCCAATGTGCATCATGACCTACTTGGATCACCGCTTGACCTTGACCTGAGGTCAAATGTATAAGCTGACCTACACTGATCAACATGAATATGGTTAGAAGCGCCTTGACGAGACAAATACGATGGCGTCAAAATGAGTGCCTTATCGATATTAGGTAAAATGTTATTTGCGAAAACCGTTTTGCCAAACACAGCCTTTTTACATTTGATGACGTCTTGAAGTCTGCCAGATACTTAATTAATGAATTTTCTTATTTTCCAAATTTGCATACACAATTACGAAATTTGTGTCATGCCGTGAAGCGGCGCTAAATTTTACAGTTATTCACTGTGGATAGCTGGATTTTGACAGCTGCAAAGGCAATTTTTACAACTGTACGTCCGACTGTTTTTTGTTGTTGTTGTTGTTGGGGGAATCATAGTTTCAGGACCTTGGGGGGAGGCATGGCCCCTTGTCCAGGGGTGTAGCTTCTCCAGACAAGTTGGTGGGCTAAGCTAGAAAAATCACTTAAAGTACCATCAAAATCCACAAAATGCAGATTTCTCCCCGGATTTGACCCACTTCTTCGTCAAAGTTGGGGGAGCTGAAGCCCCAGTTAGGGGAAGGGGCTGAAGCCCCCCAACTGAATAGGAATCTACACCCCTGCCCTTGTCCCCCCTGGATCCACCCCTGTCTTGAGCTTAAACTATTGACCTGAGCTCAAATTTGAGGATATATATGGCGATTGCATATTTCAAGAGCCTTCGATTGTTTTTTTCCGTTTGGTCCTACTCCTAGCTATCATAGTCCCCAATATATTTTGGTTTTTCTGGAGCGAAGTCCTCAAACTGGAAAATCTGAACTTTGATGACCTCTGGTGACCTCAATATTGACCTGACCTAAAACAGACCGATAAATATTCGATAGAGCTTGTCTCGAGCTATCTAACACCGTTGTCCGCTTGTCGCTATGTTTCGTGTTTTTTTTAGATCTTACGGGGAGGGGGGCGCCCCTCTCTATGGCGTGTAATTATCAGAGGCAAGGTCAGGTCTAGGGCAAGGTCTGGTCACACAAGGTTACAGGTTTACGAAAGCCATGCGACACATGTTGTATGGGATATTTTACACGTATAATACGATAGTAGCAGCGATTTTCACAACCTGACCCCATATAATGGCCCTCAGGTCAAGGTCAGGTCACAATAAAAGCAATATTTGAAACAGATTAATCTAAATAAAGTCACTTTTATAGACCAACTTTGCCTCGGAAATACAGCGGTGGCATTTATTTGTCTGCATCTGGTTTTTCACTGTGAATAGCTTGATTTTGACTGCTGCAAAGGCTATTTTTTACAACTGTACGTCCGACCGTTTTGGGGAGGGAAATTATAGTTTCAGGACTTTGGGGGGACGGGGGGGGGGGGGGGGGCATGGCCCCTTATCCAGGGGTGTAGCTTCTCCAGACATGTTGGGGGGCTGAGCTAAAAAAATATCTTAAAGTACCATCAAAATCCACAAAATGCAGTTTCTCCCCGGATTTGACCCACTTCTTTGTCAAAGTTGGGGGACCTGAAGCCCCAGTTAGGGTAGGGGGCTGAAACTCTCCAACTGAATAGGAATATACACCCCTGCCCTTGTCCCCCCTGTATTCGCCCCTGTCTTGAGCTTAAACTATTGACCTGAGCTCAAATTTGAGGATATATATGGCAATTGCATATTTCAAGAGCTTTCGATTGTTTTTTTTCCGTTTGGTCCTACTCCTAGCTATCATAGTTCCCAAGATATTTCGGTGTTTCTGGAGCGAAATCCTCAAATTGGAGAATCTGAACTTTGAAGACCTCTGGTGACCTCAATATTGACCTGACCTAAAAAAGACCGATAAATCTTCGATGGAGCTTGTCTTGAGCTACCGTTGTCCGCTTGTTGCTACGTTTCGTGGTTTTTGAGATCTTAGGGGGAAGGGGGGGCGGCGCTTCCTCCTCCATGGCGTGTAATTATCAGAGGCAAGGTCAGGTCTAGGGCAAGGTCTGGTCACACAAGGTTACAGGTTTACGAAAGCCATGCGACACATGTTGTATGGGGTATTTTAACTTTGCCTCGGAAATACAGCTGTGGCATTTATTTGTCTGCATCTGGTCACTAAAAGCAAAAAAAAGTAACTTTTAAAAAAATGCTGCCATGAGATACTTATACTTAGGGAGCCATAAGTCAGTCAAAATAAATATATTCTTTGAAATTTGGTTTTGGTATCGGCCATACTTGGTTCTCTAATATATCTTCCGTTTTTGTAATATTAAAAAATATATTTGAGGAAATTCTTCCAAAAATGTATTTTTTTATATATATTTTGGGGAGGAAAACCAAATAATTCGTAAATCCGAGATCGCCATTTGGAAGATAATGTCATGCACTTTCTTTTGACACTATTCTTTTGGCTATTTTGAACGTCCAAGGGGCCCTCTGGTCTTTCAGAGTTGGCCCTGGTGACCCTAAATGGCCTCTGGAGTGCTATACACTCTCTAAAGACCACGCTTCGCGTGGTAAAGAGTACATGATACCGCGCTTCGCGCGGTCTCGTCGGCCCTTTTCGGCGTGCTGCGCGCGCCAAAAAGGGCCCTCCTGGCCTCCAGCCCCCCCCCCCCTTGGCTACTTGCCTGACAAGTACATTCTATGATATTTATTGCAAATTTTGTGAAAATAGCTATATGCTTAATCTGAACGGGCCGGACCGGGCCTGGGCCTCAAATTTATAAATTTTGCCGGGCCTGGTCCGGGCCTGGGCTTGGTGTTCATGGGCCCGGGCCGGGCCGGGCTGAGGGTTGGTTGTCCCGTGACGAACACTGGTTGCGACCCTCAATTTTTTTAAATAGCTTCATTTATTTTCAACATTAGTAGTTTTATATAGCTTTGTCGCTGGCTGTATATGTGTTATATACAGCCAGAGACGAATACGCTTTATATTATCATGAGAACAAAAAATCCCAAAAATTAACAAACAATACACAAACTGGCAATTAAATCGGAAGCTCGTCGATGCACATCGACGGCGACCTATTTATTTTCGGCGATTTGTTTAGAAGTCCCCATTCAACAACGTTGAACAGATTGATACAAAAGCGCCAGATGTGTCGCTTTTCAATAGTGGAGGGAAAATACCGATCATGAACTCCTTAACCCGCGCCGTGCCGGGGGGGGGGGGGGCGTATAGACGCCCCCTAATATTTTTCGACGATAGCGAAAAGAACGGCGACGCGCAGCGCCGCCGTTTTTGGCACAGCTGTTGGGACATCAATTAACCACATAGTGTCAATTTGTTTACCTCGGGTCATGTCAGGTTAGCTCACGAGGCCAGGTCACGTGACCCCACCTCCAAACATATTTCCGGTCGTACCACAGCCACAGTTTTTGGACGATTGATTTCGTACTTACAGGATGTCATAAGGGCAAAAGTACCTACAATTTGTGTATCTCGGATTTGTTTTATATCGGTGACCTAAGGTCCAGTCAATTTCGTGACCTCCGTGAGGAGAGGGCCCTGGTGACCCTAAAGGGCCTCTGGAGTGCTATACACTCTCTAAAGACCACGCTTCGCGTGGTAAAGAGTACATGAAGAGTACATGAGAGGCCCTTTAGGGTCACCAGGGCCCTCTCCTCACGGAGGTCACGAAATTGACTGGACCTTGGGTCACCGATATAAAACAAATCCGAGATACACAAATTGTAGGTACTTTTGCCCTTACGACATCCTGTAAGTACGAAATCAATCGGCCAAAAACTGTGGCTGTGGTACGACCGGAAAGATTTTTGGATGGGGGAATAGTCAATGGGGAAATATTCAAATTCTTCTTATTCTGAGGATACGCATGATATCAGCCCAATTCCTTCTGAGTCATGCTATTATAGACCATTCTTGAAGTTCCAGTTGCATTTTGTGTTCAGTGACTCCTACAAGGTCAGATGAGGTCACCCGAGGGGACCAACACTTGTTTGCCAATAACTCTCTACAAAATCAAGATAGAGAGGTGATACTGGCACTAATGTGTTTGTCTCGTCGAGGCCGTCTCTCAATGTGCAACATGACCTAATTGGGTTACCACTTGACCTTGACCTGAGGTCAAATTTGTAAATTGTTCTAACCTGGTCATAATGCATATGATGCAAAGAGCCTTGACAAGAAAAACACAATGGCGTCAAATTTATTGTCCTATCTTTATTTGGTAAAAAGATATCGGTGACAACTGTTTTGGCTAAAAATAGCCTTTTTGACATTTGATGAGCTCTGGAGCCTAAACTATTGACCTGAGTTTAAATCTGGATGACATGTTAGCGATTGCATTTTTTAAGAGTTGGTTTCCATTGTTTCCATTGTATGTTTCTCGTTTGTTCCTAGCTCATAGTTCCTGTGATATCTGGGGGTATCTGGAGCGAAGTCCTAAAACTTGAAAACTTGTGTCTTACAGTTTTAAATGCATTTTGACGAGCTTTCGAACGGTGTTTTCGGTATTTGTCCACGTCTTATAGGAGCCGAGTTAGAGGGGGCGTCGAAACGCTCCCCACCCCCGGCACGGCGAAGGTGGCGCCGAACACCGGCACGGCGCGGGTTAAAGGGAAATAATGGCATTTCCATTTTGTTAGCAACAATTTATTTGACTACCGTTGTGGTATTAAAATGATATTATCTAAATTTAAGAATTACATAACATTATTCCATAATTCATAGTTGGAAGTTTGGGGAAATTAATGATCGGTATTTTCCCTCCATTATTGGAAAGCGACAAATCTGGCGCTTTTGTATTAATCTGTCCAACGCCGACACTACAATCACCGATACAAATCGCCGACACTAAATAGGTCGCCGTCGACGTGCATCGATGAGCTTCCGATTGAATGACTAATTTTTGTTTTGAAATGGTTGTTAATTGTAAAGGATGGGCGGGTATATAATCACAAGGAGAACGCAAAATATATTTTCCACACCATTTCGTAAAAAAGCAATACGGGAAAAGCCCGTAGTTTGATGGAAACCAAAAAGTACTTGGCAAGAACCGGTCGTTAAAAGTGTGGAACACTTATCAAGATGAACTTGAAATATCTCTCGGAAGGAATTTTTGTATGCAAATTGCGATTAATTTACATCATATTTTAGCCTCGTCTGTCGATTTCATGTTCTAACTCCATTTTTGTGGGAACATGTCATTATTTCCCTTTAAGAAGTATATGTACTTGCTTTTTATTTTGTCAAACTTCTAACCTTGAATTAGTGAATAATTTTATTTAATACTTAAATTTATATACATCAATTTAATACCATAACGGTAGCTAAAGAAATTGTTGCTAACAAAATAAAAAAGGTCATTGTTTTGATTTCCCTTTAACTGTTACTCGATACATTTGTTCCGAATCCGTTGGAATGTTTCACCTTTCTGAAAGTTGATAAAAATACGCTGGTTGTAGTAGAAAATATGAAGTAAGTAAAGTGCTGCTGAAAACGATGGCGATATTTTTATCTCTCGCAAAGTCACTTAACCCGCACTTGACCGGGGGGGGGGGGGAGATATTGCCCCCTGACGAATTTTAGCGATATCTCAAAACACAATGGCGTTATCAACGCGAAACTTCGGATACCTTCTCCCGCATCAATTTTACATATCATGTGTGACAATGAGGTCATTTGTTCGAGCAATGTTTGAGATATAGCAAATTCAGTGGCGTTACTACACACGAGTTTTACGATAACATCAGATACACTTTAACAGGCCGTACAAAGGCCACTCTTTGAGCAAAATGCAATCAAAAAACTTTTTTTTTAAATGGCTATCTTGGATTTTTGAAAATATTGTTTTTTTTTACCCCAAAAAGGCAAACAAAATCGGAAAAATGCCCACAAAATACAAATTGTAAAATATGTTAAAACACGGAATATATGTTAGAGAACTATGTATATATGGTCAATACCAAAACAAAATTTCAAAGCAATATCTTCATGTTTGACTGACGTACGGCTCCCTAAGTATGAGTAATTCATGACGTCATATTTTGAAATCGTTTTTTTATTGACCAGATATAGTCAAATAAATGCCAGCACTGTATTTCCGAGACAGAACTGGTCTATAAACATGCCCTTTTTATTTAGATTTGTCTATTTCAAATTTTGACCATATGTGACCTGAACTTGACCTAAACTTGACACTAACTTCACTTAAATGAGGTCAGATGGTAAAAGGACCATCACTATCGATTTATACATGTAAAATAGCCCATAAAACATGTGCTGCATGACTTTCAAAAATCTTCTGCGCATAGTGACTTTTTGTGACCTTTTTGTGACCTGACTTTGACTTTTGCCAACAATCTCATTTTAGCTCATGCGGGATGTGATTATGCCTTTGGGAGCTTTTCGAGTGATCATGGTCACAATCAAATGCTTTGGATGGAAAGTATGGTCCATAAACTCAAATGCCTCCATTTTTATCTTTGACCCGACCTTGACCTGATATGTGACCTCAATTCGAAAATTGTGAGCATGTTTTAGATGCGTCTTATTGAGAGCTTTCGAATGCTTCATTGCGCGTCTCGCTGAGATCATTGGTTCCGGAGATAACAAGGGGGTGGGGGCAATATCACCCCCCGTCAATGGTGTTCTGCTGAGACCCCGGTCAAGCGCGGGTTAACTTTATACAAATTAAGTTTTGTATATTTGGGATGATGAGTGACGTCATTAATGACTTATAGAGAGCTATAGAGAAACCTTTAAGCTGCCAATACATGACACAATCGTTTTCAGACAATGCTGGCGACTTAAATACAAACATTGTGGAACTGAATCTTCTCCCGCACAGAACACAATAACGATTGCGAGGCATTTCGATATAGCGCAGTATATATATATATATAAATCAATCCATAACACGTCCGTGAAGTTAGCGACTTATTCAGCGACTTATTCAGCGACTTATTCAGCAACTTATTCAGCGACGGATTCAGAATTGGCCTCGGCCCAAGGTCAATTCTGGCACGCTGATTACGAATATGATCTTCATTTTGCTGTTCAATGTCATCTTCAAGGTAAAACTCAAGGTCAAAGGACGGGGTACCGCATAACGTCCCGAATTTATTGCCAGGCTTTTTTCTCCAAAGTGGTTTCAGATGATAGACAGGGTCCATATCTAACGTCCGTGACCATGACCTGAACCGTGACCCTTGACCTTGTAGGTCAAATTATAGGTCAAACGACTGGGTACCGCATAACCTCCCAAATTTATTGCCGGATCCTTTCCAAAGTGGTCTGAGATGATAGATAGGGTCCGTATTGAACGTCCGTCACCATGACCTGGACCGTGACCCTTGACTTTGGAGGTCAAATTCGAGGTCAAACGACGGGGTACCGCATAACGTCTCGAATTTATTGCCGGATCCTTTCCAAAGTGATCTCAGATGATAGACAGGTTCCATATCTAACGTCCGTGACTGTGACCTGAACCGTGAACTTTGAGCTTGGAGGTCAAATTCGAGGTCAAACGACGGGGTACCGCATAACTCCCGAATTTATTGCCGGATCCTTCCCAAAGTGGTCTCAGATTAGACAGGGTCCATATCTAACATCGGTGACCGTGACCTGAACAGTGATCTTTGACCTTGGAGGTCAAATTCGATGTCGAACGACGGGGTACCGGATAACGTCCCGAATTTACTGCCGGATCCTTTCCAAAGTACCACTTTCGTAAGACCACTTTGGAAAAGATCCGGCAATAAATGCGGGACGTTATGCGGTACCCCCTTGTTTTACCTCGAATTTGACCTCCAAGGTCAAAGGTCACGGTTCAGGTAACGGTCACGGACGTTAGACATGGACCCTGTCTATCATCTGAAACCGATTTGGAAAGGATCCGGCAATACATTCGGGAAGTTATGCGGTACCCCGTAGTTTGCCCTTGAATTTGACCTCCAAGGTCAAAGGTCACGGTTCAGGTCACGGTCAAAGACGTTAGATATGGACCTTGTCTATCATCTGATACCACTTTAGAAAGGATCCGGCAATAAATTCGGGACGTTATGCGGTACATCGTCGTTTGACCTCCAATTTGACCTCCAAGGTCAAAGGTCACTGGTCAGGTCACGGTCACGGACGTTATATATGAACCCTGTCTATCATCTGATACCACTTTGGAAAGGATACGGCAATAAATTCGGGACGTTATGTAGTACTCCGTCTTTTGACCTTGAACTTGACCTTGAAGATGATCTTGAACAGCAAAATGAAGGCCATTTACGTGATCAACGTGCCAGAATTGACCGTGAGCCAATGTTTGGGCCAATTCTGAATCCATCGCTGAATAAGTCGCTGAATAAGTCGCTTACTGAATTCACGGACGTGTGAGTATCCATAACTGAGACTTCAAACAACGCGAAAAACTTCAACTTAGACCGCAACCTATCACGTTGGCCGTTGTTTACATCGTACTCGCCAAGGTTCGAGAAATACAGGTCGTCTGACTTCCAGGACCAACAATCTTGAAGTAGCTGTCAGCCAATCAGCGCGCCGCGGGACTGGCATAGACCCCTTTGGCAAATTCAAAATTTAATTGCTTAAGGGTGTGCTTCTCGCGACTGTATTGACACCTATTTGTGGATATGGCATGGTATAACTTTCTCCTTCACCCGCTAGGTGTCGGGGCTATTAATGGCCTCCAAGCACCCCATCTGGAGTCGGGCGTCCGACTATCACATCACGATCGTACTCTCGCGTTCAAACTATACCCCGCGGACACACACTCGCTATGGTATTCGTTGCCGACGGTGGATGTGGCGCGTGTCGAGATGACTGGCAAACTGACGACAAAAGACTAAGACACAAGACATCGACGTTAACCCATTAACGCCCACCCCTACTTCTAGTGATTCGAATTGAGTGATTTTTTTTGTACGCTATGGGGATTGGGGCAGATTAAGAAATCCTGAAAATATTAACTTAAAATATAGATAACTTTTTGAGATACAACATCGATCAAAAATGACCCGCCCACGCCCACCGCCCATGCCCAACGCTCCGCCACCGTCCCGCCACCGCCCCGCCACCGCCCCGCCACCGGCCCGCCACCACCCTGCCACCGCCCCGCCACCGCCCCGCCACCGGCCCGCCACCACCCTGCCACCGCCACGCCACCGACCGCCACGTCCGCCACGTCCACCACGCTTGCCTGCTATATAAATTAGCTGGCTATATCAATTGCAGGCTATATTAATTGCAGGCCATATACATTACACCCATGTGAAATGTCCGAAAAACGCTGAGAATGCCAATCTGGGTGATCTCATAGAAAAAGGAACTTTCCTAGACAAAAACAAATGTCTCAAAAAGACACACGAATATTATAGTCAGGCTCAGTGCCAGTTGGCCTGCACTGGCGCTCGCTTCTGCGACTTTTTTGTATGGTCACCAACAGAGTCAGTATGCGACCGCATATAATTTGACCAGGACTTCTTCGAAAAGAAGCTGAAGCGCGTTTGGGAGTTTTTCCATGAGTGCGTTCTGCCGGAAATTGTGGATCCAAGAAAGTGCAGGAGTATGCCATACAGGGAATGGAAATCGTTCCTTTCAAAGCGCCCAAAGTTCAGCCAGGTGACTGCATCATCTACGGCCGCCGACAGCGTGTGATAGGTTGGTAATACCACAGAGGAGAAGAGTCTCTGTCGCCAATGAACTCTATGTTAGCATTTGCTGTGTATGCAGGGGTGCAGCCGGGGGGGGGGGGGGGGGCAAGGGGGCAATTGCCCCCCCCCCCCCCCCTACGGGTCACAGGGGGCCCGCCGAGATTGGCCCAGATACCATTTGCATTAGCTAAATGGCTTTCAAAAAGTCACAGAGGAGCCCTCAAACCAGGCAAGGGTCACTCTGGTGCATGTCAAGGGCCCTCAGAGACACTGAAGGGCTTTCGAAGCCGGCCCAGGGGGCCTCTTGGGCATGTCCAGGGGCCCATTGAGCCCACCGAGGGGCCCAAAAAGGGGCCTCTCCAGCATGTCCAGGGGCCCATTGAGCCCACTCAAGGGTGCAAGAACATGCCCAGGGACCTTTCGAGCATGCCCTGGGGCCCATTGAGCCCACTCAGGGGCCCCAAAAACATGCCCAGGGGCCTCTAGAGCATGTCCACTTGTACAGGGGCCAATTGAGCCCACCCACGGCCCAACAAACCTACCCAGTGGCCTCTCGAGCCTGGCCAGGGGCCCATTATAGTCCGTTTTGGGGCTTCTTGAACCTGCCCATGGGCCCATTATAGTTTTCCAGAGGACAATCGAGTCTGTTCAGGGGCCTCTCGAACCTGCCCAGGGGCCATTAGAGCCTGCCCAGAGGCCTCCCGAGCTTGCCCAGGGGCCCATTGAGTCTGTTCAGGGGCCTCTCGAACCTGCCCAGGGGCCTCTCGAACTTGCCCAGGGGCCCATTGAGTCTGTGCAAGGGCCTCTTGAACCTGCCTAGGAGCCATTAGTCTGTTCAGGGGCCTCTCCAGCTTTCCCAGTGGTCCATTGATCCTGTTCAGGGGCCTCTCGAACCTGCACAGGGGCTATTAGTCTGCTTAGGGGCCTCTCGGCTTGCCAAGGGGCCATTGAGTCTGTTCAGGGCCCTCTCAAGCTTATCCAGAGGTCCATTGAGTCTGTGAACGGGGCCCTCGAGCCTGCCCATGGGTTGCTAGCCGTCGCCTGCAGCGCTTGCTATAGCTGGAGCGCCTGCTAGCCGTGGTCGGCGCGGTTATAATGATCGGTAATGTGCTGTACTCTGACCCACCTGGTGCAATGTTTTCTTGGGTTTCAAAATGGTTATTTGATAAGTCTGATGCGTTTTTGAATTCGTGGGGGGGGGGGGGGGGTAATGGTAGTACAAAACAATTTAACAATTTTCCTCTCAGGAGTGTGTCCTTCAATATTTGTCAGCCAGGGGCGTCGCCGATGGGAGGGTCGGGGGGAGGTCTGGGCAAACTCCCCCCACTTTTAGAAGGCGGTGGAGGGTCGACCCGACCCCCCCCCCCCCCCTCCCTCCCCACACACACACACTTTTTGAGGGAAAAAATAGCAATTTATCGTAAGAATTGGCCTTGCAGTGCAGTACAAATCCAGCTATCTAGGTGTCAAAAACTGGAAAATTTCGCGCCGCTTCGCGGCATGACACAAGTTTCGCAATTGCTTATACAAATTTTGAAAATGGGAAAAATAATTGCATTAAGTGTCTGGCAGAGGCTCTACTTGGCGGTAATTGCTGGCCCCAGGGGCCCATTCCCTTCATAAAATATTCACTTCTAAGTTTCAAGCAGGGTACATGTTTAGCTAGTTTGCCGAGTTCCGAAAAAGGCGACGCGAACGCAAAGACGAGGAGATCGGCACCCGGAAGCTGCTCCAGCGGTGCACAATTTGCTGGACCGAAGAGCTAATAGTCGAAACAGGCCAGGACCATCTCCCCAAGCCATCTCACCTCACGGTCTGGTTCCAATATTAATATTTCGTTTTCCAGGACCTAAAATTAACATTTTCACGCCGCTTCGCGGTGTCACATCGGTAGTCATCGTCATAACGAAACCATAGTCATCGTCATCGGCTCGTCGTAACGCTGAATTGAATGAATATCAGTTTTAGCTTATTATCCTCTACAAGGCACACCGCCTATATTTCTGGGTTTTATCAGGCAAAACCGTAAAAATTTCGCGCCGCTTCGCGGCGCTAACTAACAAGTACATACCTACCTACTATAACATGAAAATCCACATTAAAAATGCTGCAAAGGCTTAAATACACGTATCAAAATGGGGGTATATTTTTTCGTCATTTCAGCCGTCCCCACACTCCAAAGCCGACCCCCACCTGTTGTCATGGCTAAGATATGTTTTCTCTCCTGTACGAACAATACAAATTAGTAATGCGCTCAGTACAATGCCTACTGAGGGTTCTGGTCCAATCCAGCTCATCAAAATTAGACGAAGAAAAAATGCTAAAAAGGGGGCCTCACAAAATAAAGTGGCCGAAATCTGTAGAGTTTTTCATATCCAGGGGTATTTTTTGGGTGTGGGGGGCCTCTCCCAGGTGCTTGCCCCCCCCTTTCTGAAGGTCTGGCTGCGCCCCTGTGTGTATGTATAAGTGTTTTTGTGTTTTATCTCAAATGAAGGTGCTTTCGATTGATGTTGTTATTCTAATAATTATAATATGATGATTAAGAGGATGGAGGAAATAACTGAACAGCCTGAACTGAACGGGATAATGGAGACTACCGGAATATCCGAGATTCACTTGCGGGAAAGTTTACTCGTCAAAATAGTCACTGCCATCCGCGGCCACCAGCCGGAGGCACTCTGCTCTATCGGACGTCAAGCGCGCGCCCTTGGAGAAGGCGGGACCGTAAGGCCATTTGTCACCCGTCTCCCCGCGCTCGCCCCCCTCCCCTCCGCTCACGCCTCACCGCACCCCAAGCGGTCTCGTACCGGGCGGTTCTCATAATCGGGCAGGGCTCAGGCGCCCAGTCCAGATTCGGGGGTGAAACGCAAAAAGCGGATACTAGTGCCATCTACATGCGGATACTGAAAACAGTTGCAACATGAGGTATTTTTCGGAATACGTCAAAAACGTGGAATGGTTCCCGCTGATCATGAGCATTTTCGGAAACAGAGCTAATGTGTCTAAAACATTATACAACGTTTGTTTGCTCCGTTGTCTGTGGCCAGAGTAATTCATAGCCAAACTTCATGCAACGTTGCAAAGAAAATGACTGGTGATATCGATAAATCCTTGTACAAAAATAAAGTATGTGGCAAGCTGATCATGAAAAATGCACTGTTTTGCACGCAGTGCTTAAGGTTAGCCTCATAAAACGCTGCGAAAGTTGGTCTGAAAAAACTTTGCCGTGCAATATGTTGCAAATGGTTGCATATTTTGATGAAAAACTTTGCCATGCAGAAAGCTCCGGTACTGAACTCCGTAATATTGTAATTTCATAGACGTCGAGCGAAAACAGAACTGCTGAGAGCCCAGGAAAGCTTGCCATAGGTTCACCATAGGCAGACCTCGGAAACGCACCCTTAACCCTATTCCTTGCGGGGACAGATTCTGCCCCTCCCGGTGGTTTTTACATGCTGATCCCAAACTACTAAAGCTAGCGTCTGTAAATTTTCTGACTTTCCCTAAATTGAATGACGCATGTCATGTCAAAATTGAAAAAAATCGGCCCAGCAGAGGCGGTTCCATGTTCCTGTTTTGGGGAGGGTGTTACGAATGCGGTTATGCGGCGCACACTTTCTTCGTAGTTTGCGGTTCAGTAAATGCGTCAGAAACATTTTCATTGCAATATGCATCATAAATACAATGATTATACATATTTTGGGGCAGATGCGCATTCAGGTTTAAAAAATGGAAGGCGATACCCTCCTTCAAATTAGGTCTAACTTCAAATTAGTAAGATGATAAAAAGCGTTGCGCGCATGGTGCCTCATACATTGTTTATCTGGATCCGCCTATGCGCAATATATTACATTTAACAAATTACAGCAAATAATATCCATATGTGACGTTCATACCGCCCCAAACAAGCACGAACAGCACATATTCGTTCTCAGAATTCCCCCCCCCATTTTACATCCCCTGAATACGCCTTTGATTTTTAATTTTTGTACTTGTCTTTTCATATGTTGAAGACCATTACATTTCAAGTTCAAAAACGTTTGTTGCATGCAAATCGGGAAACCATATGACCACAATGACCAATCAAAAACATCCAAAATTTTGGTATTTTTTGCCCCCTGGTCCACCATTTAAAAAAAATATTTGGATGACAAATCGAATGGTTTTTGTTCCATCGAAATCGACCGAGCGGTTCTCGAGATATCTGGGGGGGGAGGGGGGGTTGGTCAGAATCTGCCCCTCTCCGTACGTTAACGTAATTCTAGCTGCCCACATGGAATGGGGTTAAAACGGATAAGTGTTGGGGAAAATGACCTGAATAATTTCGACTTTTAAATGACGGCCATAGATAATGGCTATCTCAGTTGAAAACCAATACAAAGGTGAAACATTCCCTTGATGTATTTATTTTATTTATTTAGACGTATGACATCCACAATACATTCGGTGGCTTTTCCTGTCGAGGTGAAAATGAAAGATGACAAACCGCGTCGTAGGTTCGAACACTAGGATAACATGGGGGCTGGCGTGGGAGGGGGGGGGAGATAAAACAACATTCATGCATCATGCATCCATAACGATGGAAAGCATAGCTAAACCTCAGGTCTATAGGTACATCGGCATGACTAGGCGTCTTCGTTGAGGCGTTTCTTCACGGCCCGTTTGAACGGCGCGATCTTAAGACGCGTCATCTCAGTTGGCAGGCTGTTGTACAGATGAGGCGCTCGGTAGGAAAACTGAGTCGACCGGTCTCGGTGCGGAACCCAGGAAGATGCAGCATCCCATCCTGTCGTGTGTGCCGAGCACGCACGTCTGTGTTTCGTTTGAACATAGCCGAGAGTGAAGATGGTTATCCGGATTTTTGGATGTTGTGCGCAAGAGTGAGACAGTGATACTGAGCCAGTTGTTTTGAGTTGATCCAGCCTGGGCCTTTAAGCACGTCTGAAATGTCATCAAATTTTCTTTTGCCGGATACGACCCGAGCCGAGAAGTTATTTTTAGTTGTTTGTGATTTTTATCCGAGCAGTTACCAAATACTGAGATGCAGTATCGGATATGCGAGATAATCAGGCCTTGAACAAGTGTGAAGAGAATGTCTTGGGGGAGATAGTGCCGAATGTGAGTGAGACCGATCAGAAACCCATAGCATTTCCGGGTGAGGTGCGCTACATGGGCGTCCCACGAACCCACTGGGAGGCGAAAACTTCAAAACGGAAGCATGGATTTCGAAAACCGGTGACCTAACCATACTCTCAAAACCAACATACTCAACATATTCACCGGAACAAGCAATGTAGCACGGTAATACCAATACTATACGCATTATGAAAGCTTTTCTCCAGATCGAAAATAAGGGTCAAACCACTCAGAACGTGATCTCTCCCCCGTAACCTGCCAAGGCAAGTTGCGGAACGGTCTTCAACGATTGAGAGTCCTCCACAACAGAGGACAATCAATCCACTTCCCGCTCAAGAGAGATCACCACAACTCTTCATCGTGGTTTGAGACACGCGAAAATTCGGGAGAATGATCGCGATAAGACCTATAGAAATGATCCTGTAGAAGTAAGGTCTTGTCAACGGACCGGTCTTTCAGGACTATATCAACATTTTTGGTACAGTTGTGCGCGAGTTGTAGCGATTATTTTCTCACCTAGCCTTCACTGTAAACGCAACTGAGCTATAACATAGCTCATTTTGTGACTTAATCTTCCCTACATGTCAAATGTCGCTAATTTGCAACGGTACTTTCTCAAAAATATATAAAACGGAGAAAAACAGTGGAACTATGCTACTACCCTGAAGAACGCCACCTGCCAACACATTCAAAAGTACAGTTTTTCACAACTGTCGTAACGTACGGCCGTCAAAGGCGTACAAAGCGTCAGACCATTTGGTCTTAACAGGTCCGCAACCAGATTTTACCTCAATGTCAACCGTTAAGTCCTGCCAACGACTATCAACTACAAGTCCCACCTCTAAACAATAAAACACGGTTTAACACGCGCAATTGTGGCCAGACCACCTCTCGTCCGACTAATTCTGATACTAGACGCGGGCCACCCGTCCACCCGGCACAGCGGCCTGGCGTCGCCGCTGCCCGGTGGAATGTGATGACGTCATCAGTATACCGGCGGCGACGGCGGTGGCCGCACGTGGCGGCCAGACAGCTGGCGACGAGAGCGATACGTTAGGTGGGAAGGAAGAGAGGAAACTGACAGCTGGTACGAAATATCAGTCGGTATTTCGTAACAACAAAATTGATTGATTTAAAGGTGGGGATACAACACAACTTTGAAAGACGCCCTATAACGTCAAATGTATCGATATTAACAGTTAAAAAACGCCAGTTGACACTTGGTCATAACGTGCCTAGGTATTTGGTAACAGCTTCTTCGGCTGAGTGTTTTGGACCCTGTGCAATACACTCTTTCTACGAAGTTCTCAGCAATCCATGGATCAAAGCATTTCATATCGACAAATAGAGCGAAACTGAAAACGCTACACCAAATTTACAGCGAAAAACAGCAACATTTTCATCCAGGGACTCGACCATAGCGTTAGAGAAGGAGGCGTTAGATACAGTACGGCGCGTAGTCTGTCCACCAGAACTGCTACATCGATCACTCGGCACGCAAAAAAAATTTTTTTTAGCTATATATATACAGCAAATTGACCATAGGCGTAGGAACCGGGGTAGCGTGGGGGCCATCCCCCCCCCACCCACACACACTTTTCAGGCTGGCGGGGCTAGCAATGTTAACTGCCCCCCCCCCCCCTTCCACTTTTGAACGATTTCTCTTCCTTCGATCACTGATATTGGTTCGATATGAATGCTTTAAGGTTGAGAAAATAATGATGAATTCACAACACCCCAATACCATAGCCCATAAGCGTAAGAACCGGGGGACCGGGGAGGCCAACGCCCCACTTTTAGGCTGGGATCCAACAATATTAAGCCGCGCCCCCTCCCCTGCCGGATTTTCTCAATAACTTAAAAACTATGATATATATCGACGTGAAACAAGATATCGAAAGAATACATTTATTTTGACTGACTTATGGCTCCCTAAGTATAAGTAACTCATGGTAGCATTTTTTTAAAAGTTACTTTTTTTCTTTTAGTGACCAGATGCAGACAAATAAATGCCACCGCTGTATTTCCGAGACAAAGTTGGTCTATAAAAGTGACGTTTTTATTTATATTAATCTGTTTCAAATCTTGTCTTTATTGTGACCTGACCTTGACCTGAGGGCCATTATATGGGGTCAGGTTTTGAAAATGGCTTCTACTATCGTATTATACGTGTAAAATACCCCATACAACATGTGTCATTGTGTGACCAGACCTTGCCCTAGATCTGACCTTGCCTCTGATAATTACACGCCATAGAGAGGGGGCGGCGCCCCCCCCTAAGATCTAAAAAAACACGAAACGTAGTGACAAGCGAAAAACGGTGTTAGATAGCTCGAGACAAGCTCTATCGAAGATTTATCGGTCTTTTTTTAGGCCAGGTAAATATTGAGGTCACCAGAGGTCATCAAAGTTAAGATTTTCCAGTTTTAGGACTTCGCTCCAGAAACACCGAAATATCTTGGGAACTATGATAGCTAGGAGTAGGACCAAACGGAAAAAAGCAATCGAAAGCTCTTGAAATATGCAACCGCCATATATATCCTCAAATTTGAGCTCAGGTCAAACTTTTAACTCATAACTTTTTCTTGTGAAAATTCAGATTATGCGTCAATTCGATACTTAAGTACCCCATATCTTCAAAACCTCTGAACTGATTTTTTTTTTGGAACATTTGGCGTAAGATGGTCTTTCTTATCCTTTTACACATTTTCTAATAAAATGCATATTTAAAAACCTAAAATTTAAAAACATCATGTTTTACTAGTTTTCACATTTTAAACTTCATTTTTTTTTTTCAAATTCAGAAATGCCAAAAGATGGGGTTTGTTACGCCCCATGTTTATTCTCTGTTAGATTATAAAAGTTTTCCAAAACAAAACAGTTATGTTCCCAAAACTTGTGCATAAAAACATGTTTTTTTTATAAGTAACCCACCAGCTCAAAAACATGTGAAGGATTTCCGTACCTTAGATACAAAGCCCCATTCATGCTTAACACACATATATGCTTTGTTTAAAAATTCGATCAATAATATGCAAACTGCCAGCAAAACAAGGGACACTTAAACCAAAAACATCCAAATGTGAAATAAATGTGTGCAACTTTTTAAAAACTAGGTGTGATTAAAAACTGGAACGGATTCGTGTTCTACTCTACGAAAGCTATCGGAAACTGTTCTCCGAACTTAAAAAAATGCTGCTTAGATCGAGAGTTATCGACGAATCCATTTTCGGAGGGTAGATTTGGTCATTTAGGTTAACAACATGGGGGGGGGGGGGGGGTAGATTTGGTCGTTTAGGTTAATTTGCAAACGGAAACCTGAATAACTTCTTAAGTTTTTAATGGATTTCAAAACTATATAGTGCACTTGCTTTGCCGCCAATTTCTCTTCCTTTTTTTAAAAACCAGAAAAGATATTATTATAAATAAAGAGTTTCAACTTTGGAACAAGTTGGAAAACCGGGGTAGAGAAGAATCGTAGTGTATTACAGGACACTTGAGATTAAGTCACCTAATTCTTAAAACGTAGTTCTGAGCTTTTAACAACAGTAAGGTTACGTAATTTGGATTCAACCTATCCCATAATGGACCCTGTAGCTTTTTCAGGGACCAAACCTAGCTTTTGTCTAGGTTAGATTGCAATACGTACCCAAAAGTTCCTAACTGCGAACATGCCCCGACATTTTGGGTCATAAAAGCTTAAATTGAAAGAATTTCGGTATTTTCTCAATTAGGAATACATTCACAAATGTAAAAGCAATGCGTCCCTGGTCCGGTAAAATATCGTACAATGAATATTTAAGGATTTAAAACCTTCCAAACAGGCGACCAAATCTACCCCAAAAGGGTATAGATTTGGTCTCCAAAGGGGTAAATTTTGGTCGGTTAGGTTGAGTAGAAGATACTTTCTCAGTTGTGCTTAAAGTGGGCCGATCCTGGCTGTAGTGCAATACCAGGCCAACCCGCGGCAGGGCAGGAGCAAGCTCCAGAAACCCCGCCAAAGTCCAAAAATCAGTTTAATATTCTGGTCCCCATGTAGGGGACGTATCAGATATTAAGCTGATAAGAACAGATACTACACTTTGATCTTAGCCAAAAGGCCGAGAAGCGATACTTAAGCACGACAAATTTTCAACTTTAAGCACTCAAAGGGAGCTAGAGCATCGTAGGCACAGCCCACGGTCAGCTTTCTTAGGTATCCCTCACTCGACAATCTCACGAAGCCCGTACAACAGCTGTACCACCGTTCGATCAAACGCGTCTCCCTACGTATTCCAAATATGTTTCCCAAAAAAATGTATGCAAATTTTTCCAAATATCGGAACTATTCTTTCCTCGGGGAGGCTGTGCGGACGCGGCCGGCCGGGGTCGGCGGTGAGGCCGGCCGGCGGCTCGACTCTACTGCTGCCGGCTGAGAGAGGGTACCATTCAGTCTCCCGGCCGCCTGGTACCCTGGCTTATGACATGACGCGGTTCAAAGTCACACTGTACACACCACCGTCCCTCCAGCTACCCCATCAGGTGTCGGCATTTTGCCTCCCAGTCTCCGCGCCGTCGCTATCGACGTCCAAAGTCCAGCCTCGTCTCGATCGACAGCCCCACCGTAAAGCGGTGTACCAGGCCCGGTGGAGCCTCGCCTGAGCCTCAATAGATGCCAGCACTATCGGCCACCGCCGGCGATCCGACCGTTGGCCCGACTCTCCTATCTACCAGCCCCGCACCCTCTGACGTCACAGCCAGCTGGCGCCGCCGCGGCCACTCAGTCGGGGGCCAGCTGCCGCCAGGGCCGTATATAATCAGTAAGGCGCCTCAGTCGGCGTTGAACGAGCAAGCGCGAAGGAAATGTATGGTGAATTTCAACTCGATAGGGCAAGTAGTTTCTGAGATAAAAAAAAGAAGTGCGCACGTGCGCACGTGCAGACGCACTCTTCCCATGACTTGTGGGTAGGCGGCAGCGGAGGGGTCCCTAACCACACACCAAATTTGAACACAATCGGCTCAGCCGTTCCTGAGATATAGAACAGGGGTGTGCACGTGCGCACATGCGGAGGCACTCCATTCCTGACTTGTGGGAAACTGGCGGTTGAGAGGTACCTAACCACACACCAAATTTGAACACAATCGGCTCAGCCATTCCTGAGATATAGTATGTATGTATGTATTTACTTCACGGGACATCCACAAGTTGGCGTGGCTATTAAGCCCCGGGTCGAGTGGGGGAGTAAGACATGCAGTGAAAGAGAGCACACAGTCGCACAGCCTAAATCCTAAAACCACCAACATTCACATATGTCACGACACACACGGGTCACTGAGATCAGTCGTCTTGTGGGTGTCCGTCGTCCGTAGTAGCGGACCCGAGGTGCCGTTTCACCGCGCGCGTGAAAGCTGGCGGCCCCAGCTGCGAGATGTCAGGTGGGAGTCCGTTGTACAGGGCGGGTGCCCTGCAGGAGAACCTCCGCTTACCGGCCTCAGTTCTGGAGTGGGGGACGTGCAGCTGCTGGTCCTGCCTGGTGGATCTGGCGCGGACAGAGCTGTTTGTGCGGAAGGCGCCTGCGAGCACGTCCGGTTCGCCATTCGCCATGATTTTGTGTGCCATGCTGAGCGTGGCCGCGTCAGCGAGTTGGTGGGCAGTCAGCCAGCCTAGCCCTTCCCGCAGGTCGGACACGTGATCAAATTTGCGACGTCCGAAAATGGTGCGAGCAGCATAGTTTAAGATCTTTTGAATTTTGTCCAGGTTCTTCTGGGTGCCATTGCCGTATACGGATATACAGTATCTGACGTGCGGGAGGACCAGCGCTGTGACCAGTGTGGTGATGATGCCATCAGGTAAGAGGTGGCGCGCATGGGAGAGGCCGGCCAAGATGCCTATGCAGCTGCGGCTGACGTGGGACACATGAGCGTCCCACGACAGTGTTTGATCAAAAGTGATGCCCAGATTTTTGACTTCCTTCACGGGTTGGAGGACTGCGTCACGGAAGGTGACCTGAAAATTTGGCAGATTGCGCAAATTTTGGCGGCTACCGAAAGCGATGAGCTGAGTTTTTGCCGTGTTTACTTTGAGGCCGTTCGCGCGAAACCAAGAATCCAGTATGACGAGAGTTAGCTCCAAGCGGGAGATGAGCGCTGGTAGGTCGCCCTTTTTGCCGGTGATAAGCACCTGGGTATCGTCCGCGTACTGCACCACGCCGCCTTCAGAAAGCGACGCCATGTCGTTAGCGAAGATGCTGAACAACAAAGGTCCCAGGGCCGACCCCTGAAAAACGCCCATGGTGTTAGTGAGTGGTCGAGAGGTCACGGCGCCTGATGACACGCTTTGGGTGTGTCCGTGGAGGTAAGAATGGAACCATGTGGTGTCAACTCCATGCTGCTGCAATTTGTTCAGGAGTAGGTCGTGGTCGATGACGTCAAAAGCTTTACTTAGGTCGAGGAGGCAAAGTAGTGATATCTCCCCGCTATCGGTGGCGGAAAGCATGCGATCGGTGATGGACAGTAGCGCGGTTTCTGTGGAGTGATGGGGTCGGAAACCGTGCTGGGAAGGAGAGAGGAGATGATTGTCGGATAGGTAGGAGTAGAGCTGCTTCGGCACCACCCGCTCTACCACTTTGGAGATGACAGGTATGATTGAGATTGGACGGAAGTTTGATGGGTCAGATGGGTCGCCAGACTTGTGGATCGGGTGAATGATGGAATGTTTCCAGGAGTCGGGGAATTCGGCCAGGGTAAGTGAGGAGTTGACGATGTGAAGGATGACTTCACCGATAGCAGGGAGGACGGCTTTGATGACTCGGATACAGATTCCGTCCGCACCGCGTGCTGGAGAATTACGCATGGTGGCGATGGTTCGAGTAAGTGAGACTAGGTCAATAGGGGATAAGAATAATGTGCAGGCACCGACTCGCGGAAGGCGGAGGCAGGGGCCGGGGCCGCGCCACCAGCGGCTATTTCTGCCGCAACTCGGGGACCCACAGACACAAAAAACGCGTTCAGGTCTTCGGCAGGTACCTGTGGCTGAACCTTTTGCGCCGCCTTTTTGTCGCCTATGACGGCTCGCATGTTCCGCCAGACTGTGTGCGCGCCTTGCTCGCGTATGCGCTGGCCTATTGCTAAACGTGTGTCCCGGCGAATGGCGGACCGGACGGCTCGATTGAGTTATCGGTACTCAGGGGCCCCTCTGCCTGCCTGGCGCAGGGTTGCGCGGCGCTGGGCCATGAGCGACCGAGTCTGGTCGGAGACTGGAGGCGCGGTGGGGTTGCGAATCCTGACATCCCGCAGCGGGGCGTGTGCGTCGAGAATCGGTAGAAAATTTGACATGAAGGAGCACCACTTGTCGGCAACGGTCGTAGAGATAAAAACTCCCCCCCCCCAATCAGCGGTTTGTAGGTCGCGAAGAAAGGCACCACCATCGATGCGGTTGAGACAGCGAGAGCGGGTGACGGTCGGTTTACGGCGAACACGGGGAATGTTCATGCTGACACGGATAAAGTTATGGGGGCTATAATTACAGTGAGCGGTGCGGCAGTCTAAAACAATGTCACGGCGCTGAACGATACAAACATCCAGTAGAGAGCCTGAGGCGTACGTGGAAGATGTTACCGATTGAAATAGCGAGTAATCGTGGAGAAATTCCTCTAAGCGCCTACGGCCAGGGTCGTGACCAGCCTTCAAAAGGTCACAGTTCAGGTCACCGCAAATCACCGTGGACGCGGTCGGGCACTTCGCTAAAACCTGCTGCAGCTGGCGCTCCAAGTCGTCAAAGTCCGCCTGCAGCGCCGTGACCGTGTGTCGAGGTGGGCGGTAGACACTACCGATCACGAGTTGGCGTCCTCGTTCCTTCTTGATGACGGCCCAGAGGGACTCGAGCTTGCTGTCTGGGCTCTTATCGGTGGTGAGCTTGAGCGGAGATGCAGTGATGGTGTGTTTGGTGGCCAGAGCAACTCCACCGTACCCGCGGTTGTCGGGGCGGTCAGCACGGTGGAGGGTGTAGCCTGGGATGACTAGCAGTCTGGTTGGAGTGCTGGGCCGGAGCCACGTCTCGGAGATTGCGATGGTATCGTAATCCAGACGATACAGGTCGTTGGCTAGGTCAAGGAGCTTGGGCTTCAGTGATTGGACGTTGATGGAGCCGATGCGGATGCCGTTACAGGTGTTGATGCGGATGCCGTTGCCAGTGTTGCCGCCTCCTCTCCCCCTCCGTCCACGCGCCCCCCGGCGCTGCGGCCGTCGGCCACCGCTGCGCGGCTGCGCTCTCGGCGTGCCGTCCCGACCCGGCCGGGCCGGGCCGGGCTGACGTCACCGGTAGGCGGGGCCGCGCCACTGGCGGGAGGGTCGGGCTGCTTGAGGGAGAGGAGTCTCGTCGGTCGACTGTGACACCGAGCGGGGTGGTGACGTCACCGCCCGGGGCGGGGCAGGCGAGGGGCTGCTGACGCGGCTCAGGTTGCAGTTGAAAAAAACTCTGGTGCGGCTCAGGTTCGGCGGGCCGGCCAGGGGGGGGGGGGGGGGGGGCCGCAGCCGCCGCGAATGTGAGCTCCGGCGGCCGGGGCTCGCGGGCCGAACGCAGTGGGCCGGCAGGTCGTACCGGGCGCCTGGTGTTCGCTTCGGTTAAGAGCCGCGAGTGATGATGCTGGTGACGAAGCTGGCGATGGTGACACGCGGGGTCGACGGGGTAGGAGGCCGCGTTGCAGATCAGCACTAGCACCCGGACAACAGAGAGTAGCGTGAGTAGACGTGCCATGTCGAGGTGCATAACGGCTGCTCACAGTTCTAAAGAAGACGATGGTGAAGTTGGTGGTGACGATGATGACTTGGCTGATCAGTGTGAACCCGTACTGACCGAGAAACGATGTGTAGCACTGGCCAGACACTCACTGACACACTCCTCCAAGGCAAAGCGGGGTGGGGGAGGAGAGCCCGCGCTCGCGTCCGCTCACTGCGGCGCGCTCACAGCGACTCGTATAGAATAGGGGTGAGGACGTGCGTACCTGCAGAGGCACCCCACCCCTGACTTGTGGAAACGCAACGGCTGAGAAGTCCCTAACCACACACCAAATTTACAGTCCCTCCCCCCTCCGTCTACCAGCCGACGTATGCCAGGTGTTGCCTCGACGGCGGCCATGCAGTCTCCCCCCCCCCTCCGTCTACCAGCCGACGTATGCCAGGTGTTGCCTCGACGGCGGCCATGCAGTCTCCCCCTCCCCCCTCCGTCTACCAGCCGACGTATGCCAGTATGAGTGTCCCCCGAACCGATGCGGTGTATATAAGGAGACTGAACAGATGCGTTGTATATCGGGGAGACTGCAGACATATGCGGTGTATATAGGGAGACTGCAGACAGATGCGGTGTATATAGGGAGACTGAACAGATGCGGAGTATATAGGGAGACTGAACAGATGCGGTGTATATAGGGAGACTGCAGACAGATGCAGTGTATATAGGAAAGACTGTGGTCAGATGCGTTTTTTCTCGAGTGATTGAATTTGAAGTTTGCATGTATCCCTTTCTTTCAATGATAGATAAAACAGCGCACCTGATGCAATTCAACCAGCCCCGGTGACACTTAACCCACCATTGACTAGGGGGGGGGGGGCGTTTAACGTCCCTTGATTAATTTTTGTAATAGCTCAAAAACCAATAGCGCTATCAACGTGAAACTTCGGGTGCATTATTCTCAATCACGTTTACGTCTTCTGTGTCAACATAAAGCAGTTGCAACGAAAAATTTCGAGTTATATCGAATTTAGTGACGTCACTACACACGAGTTTTACACCAAAATCAGCTAAAATGTAACAGACCGTACAAATCCCATATTGGGAGCAAAGTGCAATCCAAAAATGTCAAAAGATAGCAAATAGCAAGGACTACAACATGCTAATCACAGAATTTGGAAAATTTTGTTTTTTTACCCCTAAAATGAAAAAAATGGGGGGAAATGCCCACACAATATAATTTGTCACAGCTATTAAAAAAATCAGAATATATGTCAGAGAACTACATATTGAAAACTACCATACCAAATTTAAGAATGATATCATCATTTTTGAGAAATAAATGGTACCACTGTATGTTTTACACAAAACTGGTCTAGAAACATGCCTTTTATATTTATATTTATAAATTACAAATTTTGACCTTCGGTGACCTGGGCTGAACTTGACCTGAACTTGACATTAACTTCACGTAAATTAAGTCAGGAGGCATAATGACTATCACTATCGAATTATATGTGAAAAATAACAAGTGTTCCATGACTTTGTAGATATTTTGAGTATAGGACCTTTTGTGACCTAACCATGGCCTTGACCTTGACCAAGAATCTCACTTAAGCTCATGCGGGATTTGTATCATACCTTTGGAAGCACTTTGGATGGTCCTGTTCGTAATCGAAGGTTTTGGATGGAAGGTATGGCCCATAAACTAAAATACGTCGATTTTGACCTTTGACCTGACCGTGACCTGCATTTGACCTCAGTTTGAAATTTTTGAGTGTAATTTAGATTTGTCTCATTGAGAGCTTTCGATTGCCGCATTGTGCGTCTCGCTGCGATCTTTGGTTCGGAAGATACTTCCTCAGTCAATGCCGTTCTGCTGAGACCCCAGTCAATGCCGTGCTGAGACCCCAGTCAATGCCGGGTTAACCCGCGCTCCGTGGCGGGGGGGGGGGGGGGGCGGAATCTGCCCCCTCCCAGATTTTCTCATAACTTGACAACTATGATAGATATTAACGTGACACTTTCAATACCTTATGCTACATCAATTTCACGTCTTTTCACCAAATTTCAATACAATTGGTGCAGTATTGTGAGAGATGATGACGTTTTAATGAGGTCATGTCATGCCATTTTTGGTGGAAAACCGATAAATGTTTTACAAATTGTAGAAAGTAGAGTTCTGAAGCAAATTGAAAATAAAAGCGTCAAAAGAAAGGACATGCCATTCTCTTCAAACTGGCTATCTCGAATGTGCAAAATTTCTGGGTTTTGAACCCCCCCCCCCCCCCCCCAAATAAGAATAAATACTTTTTTCGGAAGAATGTCCACAAAATAGTTTTTGTGAATTTGAAAAGTGAATTTCTTAAGCTCGAATACCAAAATAAGGTGACCGCCCCAAATCTGCGGATAACAAAATGGGGGGGGGGGGGGGTAATTTTGGTCACAAAAAGATGCCCCCCCCAACAGAGAGAGGCTGGATCCGCCAGTAGTGATGAATCCTGTCAGAATGTCACTATTCCAGAAGGAGGTGGATATTGAGGTTACAATTTGTATGCTAACCTAACAATTGATGCTTCGGTCAGTCAGTTTCATAGGCGTAGGAACGTCATAAAAGTGGGGGGGGGGCAGTCACCCAGGGGGCCTCCCTGTTTCAAGGTAGCGGGGGCCCACCGGCCACCGTCCAAGGAGCAAGTGCAAACATACGTCGGAGGGGGGGGGGGGGGGGGGGGGGGTGCGGGAGGGAGGAAATCCGCCCACCCCTAATGTTTGTTGAGGATAGCGTAAAAACTGTGGCGCGCAGCGCTGCCTTTTTTGCATACCTGTTTGGAAATTAACTACCCACATTATGTGCAATTCTTGACCTCGGGTCATCTCAGGTCAGGTCCCCAGACCAGGATGGTGTTACCCTACCTCCAAAAAGTTTTCGGTCGTATTACAGCCACAGTTTTGGGTCGATCAGTTTCAAACTTGTAGGATTTCATAAGGTCATAGGTACCTCAAATTTGTTCATCTCGGATTTCTGATATCGGTAACCTAAGGTCGAGTCAATTGCGTGACCTCTCCATTATAAGTCAATGGTGCAATATTAAAATGATTGCTATTCCGATGATACGCATGATATCAGTCCAATTCCTTCTGGATCATGTTACCATAGGCCATTCTTGATGATCCAGGTGCAATTTTCGTTCAGTGACCCCTACAGGGTCAGCCGTGGTCATCTGAGGTCCCACAACACTTTGTTGTCAATATCTCTAGACAGAATGAAGATAGAGTAATACAACCGGTACCAATGTGTTTGTCTCGTAGAAACAAGTCTCCCAATATGTATCATGACCTACTTGGATCACCGCTTGACCTTGACCTGAGGTCAAATTTATAAGCTGACCTACACTGATCAACATGAATATGGTTAGAAGCGCCTTGACGAGACAAATACGATGGCGTAAAAATGAGTGCCTTATCGATATTAGGTAAAATGTTATTTGCCAAAACCGTTTTGCCAAACACAGCCTTTTGACATTTGATGACGTCTTGAAGTCTGCCAGATACTTAATTAATGAATTTTCTTATTTTCCAAATTTGTATACACAATTTCGAAATTTGTGTCATGCCGTGAAGCGGCGCTAAATTTTACAGTTATTCACTGTGGATAGCTGGATTTTGACAGCTGCAAAGGCAATTTTTACAACTGTACGTCCGACTGTTTTTTTGTTGTTGTTGTTGTTGGGGGGAATCATAGTTTCAGGACCTTTGGGGGAGGCATGGCCCCTTGTCCAGGGGTGTAGCTTCTCCAGACAAGTTGGTGGGCTAAGCTAGAAAAATCACTTAAAGTACCATCAAAATCCACAAAATGCAGATTTCTCCCCGGATTTGACCCACTTCTTCGTCAAAGTTGGGGGAGCTGAAGCCCCAGTTAGGGGAAGGGCCTGAAGCCCCCCAACTGAATAGGAATCTACACCCCTGCCCTTGTCCCCCCTGGATCCACCCCTGTCTTGAGCTTAAACTATTGACCTGAGCTCAAATTTGAGGATATATATGGCGATTGCATATTTCAAGAGCCTTCGATTTTTTTTCCGTTTGGTCCTACTCCTAGCTATCATAGTCCCCAATATATTTCGGTGTTTCTGGAGCGAAGTCCTAAAACTGGAAAATCTGAACTTTGATGACCTCTGGTGACCTCAATATTGACCTGACCTAAAAAAAGACCGATAAATATTCGATAGAGCTTGTCTCGAGCTATCTAACACCGTTGTCCGCTTGTCGCTACGTTTCGTGTTTTTTTTTAAAGATCTTACGGGGAGGGGGGCGCCCCTCTCTATGGCGTGTAATTATCAGAGGCAAGGTCAGGTCTAGGGCAAGGTCTGGTCACACAAGGTTACAGGTTTACGAAAGCCATGCGACACATGTTGTATGGGGTATTTTACACGTATAATACGATAGTAGCAGCGATTTTCACAACCTGACCCCATATAATGGCCCTCAGGTCAAGGTCAGGTCACAATAAAAGCAATATTTGAAACAGATTAATCTAAATAAAGTCACTTTTATAGACCAACTTTGCCTCGGAAATACAGCGGTGGCATTTATTTGTCTGCATCTGGTTTTTCACTGTGAATAGCTTGATTTTGACTGCTGCAAAGGCTATTTTTACAACTGTACGTCCGACCGTTTTGGGGGGAGGGAAATTATAGTTTCAGGACTTTGGGGGGACGGGGGGGGGGGGGCATGGCCCCTTGTCCAGGGGTGTAGCTTCTCCAGACATGTTGGGGGGCTGAGCTAGAAAAATATCTTAAAGTACCATCAAAATCTACACAATGCAGATTTCTCCACGGATTTGACCCACTTCTTCGTCAAAGTTGGGGGAGCTGAAGCCCCAGTTAAGGGAGGGGGCTGAAGCCCCCCAACTGAATAGGAATCTACACCCCTGCCCTTGTCCCCCCTGGATCCGCCCCTGTCTTGAGCTTAAACTATTGACCTGAGCTCAAATTTGAGGATATATTTGGCGATTGCATATTTCAAGAGCTTTCGATTGTTTTTTTCCGTTTGGTCCTACTCCTAGCTATCATAGTTCCCAAGATATTTCGGTGTTTCTGGAGCGAAGTCCTAAAACTGGAAAATCTGAACTTTGATGACCTCTGGTGACCTCAATATTTACCTGACCTAAAAAAGACCGATACATCTTCGATAGAGCTTGTCTCGAGCGATCTAACACCGATTTCGCTTGTCGCTACGTTTCGTGTTTTTTTAGATCTTAGGGGAGGGTGGGAGCCTGGCGTGTAATTATCAGATCTATGGCGTGTAATTATCAGATCAGGTCTAAGGCAAGGTCTGGTCACACAATGTTACAGGTTTACGAAAGCCATGCGACACATGTTGTATGGGGTATTTTACACGTATAATACGATAGTAGCAGCGATTTTCACAACCTGACCCCATATAATGGCCCTCAGGTCAAGGTCAGGTCACAATGAAGGCAAGATTTGAAACATATTAATCTAAATAAAAACGTCACTTTTATAGACCAACTTTGTTTCGGAAATACAGCGGTGGAATTTATTTGTCTGCATCTGGTCACTAACATAAAAAAGTAACTTAAAAAAAATGCTGTCATGAGTTACTTATACTTAGGGAGCCATAAGTCAGTCAAAATAAATATATTCTTTGAAATTTGGTTTTGGTATCGTCCATACTTGGTTCTCTAATATATCTTCCGTTCTTTAATATTAAAAAAAAGATTTTGAGGAAATTCTTCCAAAAATGTTTTTTTTAATATATTTTGGGGGTGAAAACCAAACAATTCCTAAATCCGAGATCGCCATTTGGAAGATAATGTCATGGAATTTCTTTTGACACTTTTATTTGCGCATCAAAACTCGATTTTCTATAATTTGTCAAACATTTGTCGATTTCCCACCAACAATGGCATGACAGACGTCATTAAAACGTCATTATCTCCCACAGCTCTGCATCAATTTCACTAAAATTTAATGGAAAAAACGTAAAATTGATGTAGCATAAGCTACTAAAAGTTTTATGTCGATATCTATCATAGTTTTTAAGTTATTGAGAAAACCCGGCAGGGGGAGGGGGCGGGGCTTAATATTGTTGGATCCCCAGCCTAAAAGTGGGGCGTTGGCCTCCCCGGCCCCCGGTTCTTACGCTTATGGGCTATGGTATTGGGGTGTTGTGAATTCATCATTATTTTCTCAACCTTAAAGCAATCATGTCGAACCAATATCAGTGATCGAAGGAGGAGAAATCGTCAAAAGTGGAAGGGGGGGGGGGGGCAGTTAACATTGCTAGCCCCGCCAGCCTGAAAAGTGTGTGGGAGGGGGCCCACGCCACCCCGTTCCTACGCCTATGGTCAGTTTGCTGTATATATATAGCTGAAAAAAATATATACGCGTGCCGAGTGATCGATGTAGCAGTTCTGGTGGACAGACTACGCGCCGCACTGTGTCTAACGCCTCCTTCTCTAACGCTATGGTCGAGTTCCTGGATACAAATGTTGCTGTTCTCTCAAATTTGGTGTAGTGTTTTCAGTTTCGCTCTATTTGTCGATATGAAATGCTTTGATCCTTGGATTGCTGAGAACTTCGTGGAAAGAGTGTATTGCACAGGGTCCAAAACACTCAGCCGAAGAAGCAGTTACCAAATACCTAGGCACGTTGTGACCAAGTGTCAACTGGCGTTTTTTTTACTGTTAATATCGATACATTTGACGTTATAGGGCGTCTTTCAAGGTTGTGCTGTATCCCCACCTTTATTTATCAATTTTGTTGTTACGAAATACCGACTGATATTTCGTACCAGCTGTCAGTTGCCTCTCTTCCTTCCCACCTCACGTATCGCTCTCCTCGCCAGCTGTCTGGCCGCCACGTGCGGCCACCGCCGCACCGTCGCCGCCGGTATACTGATGACGTAATCACTTTCCGCCGGGCAGCGGCGGCGCCAGGCCGCTGTGCCGGGTGGACGCGTGGCCCGCGTCTAGTATCATAATTCGTTGGACGAGAGGTGGTCTGGCCACAATTGCGCGTGTTAAACCGTGTTTTATTGTGTAGAGGTGGGACTTGTAGTTGATAGTCTTTGGCAGGACTTAACGGTTGACATTGTGGTAAAAGCTGGTTGCGGACCTGTTAAGACCAAATGGTCTGACGCTGTGTACGCCTTTGACGGCCGTACGTTGCGACAGTTGTGGAAAACTGTACTGTTGAATGTGTTGGCAGGTGGCGTTCTTCAGCGTAGTAGCATAGTTCCACTGTTTTTCTCCGTTTTATATATTTTTGAGAAAGTACCGTTGCAAATTAGCGACATTTGACATGTAGGGAAGATTAAGTCACAAAATGAGCTATGTTATAGCTTAGTTGCGTTTACAGTGAAGGTTAGGTGAGAAAATAAACGTTACAACTCGCGCACAACTGCACCACAAATGTTGATATAGTCCCGGAAGACCAGTCCGTTGATAAGACCTTACTTCTACAGGATCATTTCTATAGGTCTTATCGCGATCATTCTCCCGAATTTTCGCGTGTCTCAAACCACGATGAGGATTTGTGGTGATCTCTCTTGAGCGGGAAGTGGATTGATTGTCCTCTGTTGTGGAGGACTCTCAATCGTTGAAGACCGTTCCGCAACTTGCCTTGGCATGTTACGGGGGAGAGATCACGTTCTGAGTGGTTTGACCCTTATTTTCGATCTGGAGAAAAGCTTTCATAATGCGTATAGTATTGGTATTACCGTGCTACATTGCTTGTTCCGGTGAATATGTTGAGTATGCTGGTTTTGGGAGTATGGCCAGGTCACCGGTCTTCGAAATCCATACTTCGTTTCGAAGTTTTCGCCTCCCAGTGCGTTCGTGGGACGCCCATGTAGCGCACCTCACCCGGAAATGCTATGGGTTTCTGATCGGTCTCACTCACATTCGGCACTATCTCCCCCAGGACATTCTCTTCACACTTGTTCAAGGCCTGATTATCTCGCATATCCGATACTGCATCTCAGTATTTGGTAACTGCTCGGATAAACATCACAAACAATTACAAAAAAAAACTTCCCGGCTCGGGTCGTATCCGGCAAAAGAAAATTTGATCACATTTCAGATTAAAAAACGGAAGATATATTAGAGAACCAAGTATGGACGATACCAAAACCAAATTTCAAAGAATATATTTATTTTGACTGACTTATGGCTCCCTAAGTATAAGTAACTCATGGCAGCATTTTTTAAAGTTACTTTTTTCTTTTAGGGACCAGATGCAGACAAATAAATGCCACCGCTGTATTTCCGAGACAAAGCCGGTCTATAAAAGTGACGTTTTTATTTAGATTAATATGTTTCAAATCTTGCCTTTATTGTGACCTGACCTTGACCTGAGGGCCATTATATGATGGGGTCAGGTTGTGAAAATGGCTGCTACTATCGTATTATACATGTAAAATACCTTAAGAAAACCCCCTCCAATCGAACAGCTCAGGTTTGTTTCCCAATGGAAACACAATTCTAAAGAATAGTGTTATCCATGTGAAACCAACCTTCGGTTACCCCATACAACATGTGTCGCATGGCTTTCGTAAACCTGTAACATTGTGTGACCAGACCTTGCCCTAGACCTGATCTGATAATTACACGCCATAGAGAGGGGGCGGCGCCCCCCCTCCCCCTAAGATCTAAAAAAACACGAAACGTAGCGACAAGCGAAAAACGGTGTTAGATAGCTCGAGACAAGCTCTATCGAAGATTTATCGGTCTTTTTTAGGTCAAGTAAATATTGAGGTCACCAGAGGTCATCAAAGTTCAGATTTGCCAGATTTAGGACTTCGCTCCAGAAACACCGAAATATCTTGGGAACTATGATAGCTAGGCGTAGGACCAAACGGAAAAAAAAACAATCGAAAGCTCTTGAAATATGCAATCGCCATATATATCCTCAAATTTGAGCTCAGGTCAATAGTTTAAGCTCAAGACAGGGGCGGATCCAGGGAGGACAAGGGCAGGGGGGCTTCAGCTTCAGATTCCTATTCAGTTGGGGGGGGGGGGGGCTTCAGCCCCCTCCCTTAACTGGGGCTTCAGCTCCCCCAACTTTGACGAAGAAGTGGGTCAAATCCGTGGAGAAATCTGCATTGTGTGGATTTTGATGGTACTTTAAGCGATTTGTCTAGCTCAGCTCCCCCCCCCCCCCCAACTTGTCTGGAGAAGCTACACCCCTGGACAAGGGGCCATGCCTCCCCCCAAGTGTCCTAAAAATATGACCCCCCCCCCCTCCCAAAAAAGGGCGGACGTACAGTTGTAAAAATTGTCTTTGCAGCAGTCAAAATCCAGCTATCCACAGTGAAAAACTTTAAAATTTCGCGCCGCTTCGCGGCATGACACAAAATTCGTAATTGTTTATACATATTTGGAAAATGAGCAAAATTAATTAATTAAGTATCTGGCAGACTTCAAGACGTCATCAAATGTCAAAAGGCTGTGTTTGGCAAAACGGTTTTGGCAAATAACATTTTACCTAATATCGATAAGGCACTCATTTTTACGCCATCGTATTTGTCTCGTCAAGGCGCTTCTAACCATATTCATGTTGATCAGTGTAGGTCAGCTTATACATTTGACCTCAGGTCAAGGTCAAGCGGTGATCCAAGTAGGTCATGATGCATATTGGGAGACGTGTCTCTACAAGACAAACACATTGGTACCGGTTGTATTACTCTATCTCCATTCTGTCTAGAGTTATTGACAACAAAGTGTTGGGACCTCAGATGACCACGACTGACCCTGTAGCGGTCACTGAACGAAAATTGCACCTGGATCATCAAGAATGGCATATGGTAACATGATCCAGAAGGAATTGGACCGATATCATGCGTATCATCGGAATAGCAAGCATTTTAATATTGCACCATTGACTTATAATGGAGAGGTCACGAAATTGACCCGACCTTAGGTTACCGATATCAGAAATCCGAGATGAACAAATTGTAGGTACCTATGACCTTATGAAATCCTACAAGTTTGATATATTTAAATAATATTTTTATATTCAAAAATATTTTAAAAATAACTCATTCAGATATATTTTCACCGAGGGTCCACATCAATGATGGCTTTTCACCTGGCACGTCAATACAGATAAAACAAGAGATGGGGCTAAGAGTCACTAAAGCAGTTAACACGGTGCAGGTAAGACACTCGGAGTCACATCAGTCACATCAGGGTCGTGCTGCCAATATTGCACGCTTCAGACTAGCACGGAAAGCTGGTGCATCCGGATCTAGCCCGTAACTGTTCAACAGTTCGACACCGCGAGTGCACAGCCTACGTCATGAATAATATCCTCCCAGATACCGAACGCTCTGCACGGAGCGATAATTTTCCAATGGGAAATTATCCCCGGCAGAGTAGATATCTACTCTGTCGGGGATAATTTTCAATTTTGGCATATGCCGGCATATGGCGAACGCGCGAAGGGAAAATTATCGTCGATAATTATCCAGCGGAGAATATCCAAAGGAAAACATTTTCCAGATACTGAGTACGCACGCTTGAATGGATTCACGGATGCACATTGGCGCATTACGTCACGGGCCGCGGACGGTCGTGGTGTGCTAAGATGAAAATAGCAAATACAAACTCACTTTTAATTTGTGAAAAATACATCCGAATTTTCTTTTGATAAAAAAATATAACCACACAGGGGTCCCACCTTGGAGGGGCTCCGCACATTTCATAAGGGGGGGGGGACGAACAGGGGCGGCGGAAGAAGTGGGGGGGGGGGGGGGCAGGGAGAGGAGCTCTCCCTACTCAAGAAGTTGGGGGCAAACATATGGTTTTGCGCCCCCCCCCCCCATAAATTTGTAAGAGGTTCGTTCCAAGAATTTCGTTCGATTTTTGTATTTGTTATCGAAAACAATGACCGAGGGCCCTGAGGTGTTCCCACCCAGCCTGAGGGGCCTTCTAAGACCGATAGAAGGCCCTCCGTCGGCATGGGCGTCTTCGGTAGGCCTGAGGGGCCCCCCGGAAGGCCTGATACTTCAACATGGGCCTGTCCGGAGTTTTTTTGCGACCATTTAGAGGCCCTGACAAATATAGTGGCCTAAATCAGAGAAGATACCATTTCGCGCCTATATATATTTTTTTGTTTTGTTTGTTTGTTTGTTTGGGGAGGGGCTTTGGCCGAGGGGTCCCTTGGGTTTCTTTGCTCCCCCATCCGAAAATACCTTCCGTCGCCACTGGGCACGGGCCAGTGTGTCCCACTTGTGTGTGCCTCTGGTATGAGGTGCACTTCGTGTCTTATTTTATATGTTGATATTTTGTCTCCTTAGAGCTTCCACCCGTTACACATTTTCGCGATAACTTGGCTTTCTATATTTTCGCGATGTGCCCCTTCTGATGAAAATAAAACTTTCACTTTTGATTTGTAAAACAATACATCCGGATTTTTGTTCTTTTTATAAATTAAAAATACAACCGGACAGGGACCCCTCCTCATAGGGGCCCGCATTTCGTAAGTGGGTACGGGCTCGTGTTCCAAACAGGACTTCAAAATGACTATATCGGATTTTAAAAAAAAGTTTTGCCCCCCCAAAAAAAATCCACAAAATGTGCCAAACAAAAATTACAACCAAACAGGGGCCTCACGGGGCCGACTCAGAGGAGCCCGACGGGGCGACCTCAGAGGGGCCCTACGGGGCCGCCTCAGAGGGGCCCCGCATTTCGTAGGGGGAGGGGGCACGGTCCCGTGTGCCCCCCCCTTTGTGTGCGCCTCTGGTCAGTGTTAAATGTCAAAACGCTGTTCTTGCGGTACAAGCGCTTAGAGCGCATAATCACTTTTAATCACAGTACGTATTTGTAACCGACTCAGAGTTGAGTAATGAATCGACTCATGAGACGGACATGTTTGGATGAGTCACGAGTCGAGTAAAAAAAACAGCACTTGAGTCAAGAGTCGAGTCGACTCAATTTGTTTGAAACAGCACTTGAGTCAAGAGTCGAGTCAGTTATTCGGCTGTGAGTCAGACTTGAGTCAACTAATTTTTTTAGTCTGTTACAATGTTACAACAGGGATAGAGCCAAGAGGGAGTCCATTGGGGCCACGCTCCTTGAGCAACCAGTTTACACTAGATACAATGCGAGTCTGCTGACACTCGACCCCCTCCCTCCCCCGGTCAACATGAAGTAAGAATTAAACTTGTGCTGATGAGTCAAATTGAGTAGACTCAAATATATTTTTCAGTCGAGTTGATTCATTTTTTTTTTAAAACAGCACTTGAGTCAAGAGTCGAGTCGATTCATTTTTGTTAACAGCAGTCAGCACTTGAGTCAAGAGTCGAGTCAGTTCTTCGGCTGTTGAGTCAGACTTGAGTCGACTAAAACCAAGTCGTTACAAGTCTGAATCACATCAATGAAGGAAGTTGCATTAGTACTTAGGTTTATCAGTGCTTGTGCGAGGAACATGTAGACAGATTAATATGCAAATTGCATGACCTTTCCTCGAAATTAAAATTAAAAAAGTTCAAAATTATACTTGATTGATATTTCGATCACAGATCTTCATCAGAATGAATTAGCTAAAACAATGAAATAAATTAGCTGTTTTAGCTAATTAATTCTGATGATGATCTGTGATCGAAATATCAATAAAGTATAATTTTTAACTTTTTTATTTTAATTTTGAGGAAAGGTCATACAATTTGCATATTTAAGGAAGTTTCATTTCACATTAATTATTATACAATTATTTACCTACGGTGACTTATGTTGGGGAAACATGCCGCATATCTGGCGCAACGATGACAAATACTAACTGATTGATTGAATGTTACCACGCTTTGCCCAAATAACCTATTCCCATGCACAAGTGTATGAATTAAAAATTAATGACGTCATAAACATACTTTACTTTCATTGGTTACATTTTTCATTAGTGTATTTGCTAGCCCACTAAACTTATAAAGGTCAATGCACTAAACCATAATATTTAATGACGTCAGTTCTGCCACAAATTCAATCTAGAATTGTATATCCTTGGATTCTGCAGCCTGACATATGTTAAGGTCTTTAGATCCTTGACTTTGACGCTAGTTTCGGTGTCGGATAGTTGGCTTAAAATACATATTTTGTTTCTTATTTGTGCCACAGCAAGCATTGCAACTATTATCTTGTATTGTAGCTGATCTGATATAGCGTTCATATATTTGCTTTTTAGATTTCTGAGGATAATTGTTGTGAAATGGCTGAAGATATGAAAGCGGCGGTGTGCGCTCTACTGAAAGGAATAGACCGGTAAGGGCGTAAAACTGATGCAGTGACTGGTCAATGCGTTATAAAATCTTAATCCTTGGGATTTTGTAAAAAAAATCTGAACCACTTAAGTTCCTGGCATTTCCATTGTCAGTTAAAGTTGTCAAAATGCAAAAAGTTAGTGTGCCATCTAAGAATGTTGAGACTAGCATAAACCACAATTTCACATGTATTTTAATACAAAGTCATCCCAAATAACTCCTCATCCCCATGCTGAAGTTCATGGAGCCGCTGGCTGGGATCAGGATGTGTATCCGATGGGCGCAGGGTGGGAATTCTACTTTTTTTCGTTGGTGGAGGAGTACATATCTTCACAAACAAAGAGTACAAAAATAACCTGATGGTAGGCCAAAAATAAATACTGATATACTAATGAATAATGATGGATGATAAACTACAAAACTAAATTCCCCAGATCAAAATGTGCTGACAATTCTTGGTAAGTACCTATGCATTCATGCAGAAAAGCAATGTATACCTACCTAAGCACACATTTTCTTTTTCAGGACAACAATTCAGAACAATGCCAGAAAACCGTTACATCAACATGGGGCCTGGCGGTCATAACCAGGAAATGTGTCCATGTAAAATGAGTCACTTTTAGTGTTTTTTTTTCTTCTCCAGTCTGGCTCTCCAACCGAATAACATTTCAAATCATGAACTGGCCTTCATATCATATAATTAAAATGATTTCAATGCTACCCAAAAAAATACCCACCGTGAGATCAACCCCACAATAATCAGTAATCACAACTCACGTGTGCACCGCGTGTGCGTCACCAACAAACAATGACAAAGGATGTAGTTTCACTACTCGCTACTATTCTATGAGCGAATGGCAAACGGCACGGGTACAAGGGAGCTAACGGCTATCCATACTGGTCCAGCTCTCAATCAAGCTAGTCGATTGGTCAAAACCGAATAGGCTTCTGACGTCACAAATGTGAGTCAACATGTTACGGAGATAACAGCATCCCAGTGTGTTTTGCCGTCAGTAAAGTAATTATTAGTCTTTTACAGAGTACTTGTTCTACTTCTGAGGCTGGAGAATAATTGGTGGGGCAATTGGAGTAGGTCACACTGTGTTGTGGCATAGGGACCTTCTCTAATTACATTTGTACTCCCAATAGTTGTACTCTCGTCAGTCTCTCAGGTCCATATCTCTGGAACTGTTCCACTCTGCGCCATTAAATTTGGCACAGCTATTGATACATCTCTTTTGCATCTTCTGACTAAATTTGATGTCAGGGTCATGTCAGGTCAGGTCACCAGGTCACGTTAAGTGACCCTACCTCAAAAACCAATCAGAACACTACCACAGAAGAGTTTTGGAACGATCGATTTGAAACTCATGGGGTATGACAAGGTCATCAGGAACTACAATTCGTCTATCTCTATTTTTATAAAGAAAATCAAGGACTAATGACCAAATCAGTCATGGGAGGATCCGTGGGTTGTGGGTTGTGGGGGGGGGGGAGCAAATCCAGTGGCGTATTTCCAAAAAGTTGTTGAGTGGGGGAGGAGGGGGGGGGGGGGTAGCGGGCCGTCAGCCGTCAAGTTGTTGACCGAGGGTGGTGGGGGGAGGAGGGGGTTAGCAGACCGTCAGCGATCTATATTCTATTCCCCGGCCTCTACGCTGTGGCTGTTGTGTTGCGATGCTACGATAAATTAATTGCCGAGACTCTTTACCGATTGCGACGCTTTCAGCGCAAATAACCCGCGTGAAAGGCACGGTGGATATTTTTTTTTTGCTGACGGTGTTTGCCTTGTGAGTTGGGTTTGTCCAAGGACACTTTATAACTTTGTTTGGTTTGTTAACAGTTCAAGTTGGGACTTGGGTTTGTCTTTGCCTAAGCTTTTATTTTAATCCAGTGGCAGTGGGTGGATGGAGGTAATTGTGGTGTTAACTACAATTCAGTCCAACTTTCCAAGCTAGAAGTCAACCTTTAATGAACAGGTTTTCTCTGCAACAAACACTTCTATTAGTTAATAAACAATAAATATTTCTGAGGAGTACAAAAAAAAACAATTTTTACCAGTCACAATTTGGGAGTACAAAATGTGTTGGTGTATATGGAACCAACAAACGTGAACTTTTCTAACACTGGATGGGCGCCATATAACTTATTAGTTGAGGCACCCTACACCCCTAATCATCAATAATGTGTTTATCCACACTAAGTTTGTCTCATTTACACAATCAATCATTTTTTATTTACTTACTTATACTTATATAGTGCGGAATTTAGAAAGGCTACTTGGCCTCACAGATCTGAATGATACCGAGCTATTTAGTGAGATCCTCTCCCTCAGTCGTTGATGTGGATGGTTATTTCTTCTCAGAAGTGAAAGAAGGGTGATATTCCGCTTTTGCACACCTTTATATAGGCAAATTGAATATTGTATACTAATTTTACATGTCTGATTTCATCAGAACTGCACTCAAAACAGGGACATTATCAGTACTTACCTGACAATAGTGATTTTTATCACCCGTTAATAGCCTCAGCCAACCGCCTGCAACAACTCTGCCAATACAATTAAATGTAAACAATGATGGCACAGAAATGCATCAAATACTGGCTATCATATGACATCATATGTATCTGGTCGACCACTAAACCCTATCACGCACTCACTAAACCTCCGTTCCTGGCGGAGTGCAGGACTTGTATTTGAGACTGAAGGTTGGCCGCACAGCGGCCGCTACCATGATGTGACCTTACTGGATACATATCTGACACATTTCACACACAAAACAGCCCACATTGTTTACATTTCAGTTGTAATGGTGTAATCATTGCAGTCAGCTGAGGCAAATTGATGGGTGATCAAAATCATTATTGTCAGGTAAGTACTGAGAATGTCCCTGTTTTGAGTGCAGTTCTGATGAAATCAGACATGTAGAATTAGTATACTATATTCTATTGCTCTATAAAAAGGTGTGCAAAAGCGGAATATGACTGAAAGAATGGTCTTATTACGGCCTTCAGTCGTATTACGTCATTGGTGCCTTTAAAATAAGAGATGTTTTCCATTTTATCCCATGCCAAGGACAGAACGTATCACCATCCAGGGCAAAATGGACACAATGACGTTGAACTAATTTCTTTTTTATCTATAAAATGCCCTTAAAATGCACATTTTATAGATACAAAATATATAAAATGCCCTACCCCCCCCCCCCCCCGGCACGGCGCGGGCGCTAAAGGAAATAGTTCACCTTGGAATGTTTTTCCAAACACTATTTGATATTTTAAAATACAAATTATTTTTATATTGTCAAAAATGGCCATACATCGCGCCGATTCAGGACAGAAGGTCGTAAATTATTATTTTGTATAAAAACTACATACATACTCTGAGTCAGTGTCCTCACGTCACACAAATGTAAAAAATATGGCTCAGCCACTCAGATTCGAAAGTAGTAGCGTAAGGATAGACTCGCATTAGAGAAGTCCCGGTGCCGGTTCGCTTGCTAGCATATTATTTAATGTCCCATTTGCAAAATGCGATCTAGGCTAGTGCCGCCGCTGATTGGCTGACAGCCACTTTTTCAGCTAATCCCACTTTGTCAGGCAATCAGCGGCGGTCTATAGCTCAATAATGACGTCATCATCCAAAAAAGAGGAATTTGTATAAAGTTAAGTGACCTTTCGAGAGAAAAAATATCACCATCGTTTTCAGCAGCACTTATTTCATATTTTCGACTACAACCAGCGTATATTTGACAACTTTGAGAAAGGTGAACCATTCCCTTTTAACCCGGCAGTCACTGGGGTATATTCTGTAACACGACTCACTGTGGGGGGGGGGGGGGGGGGGTTAGCCCCCCTGGTATCTTCAGAACCAATGATCGCAACGGGACGCGCAAGGCGGCATTCGAAAACGCTCAATGAGAGAAGCCTAACGCAAACTTAAAAATGTCAAATTAGGGTCACATGTCAGGTCACGGTCAAGTCAAACCTCAAAATCGAGGTATTTGAGTTTATGGACAATACTTGCCATCCATGGCCTTCGATTGCGCCTATAATCACCCAAAGTGCTGTCAAAGGTATGATATATATCCCACATGAGCTAAAGTGAGATTGTTGGAAAAGATCAAGGTCAAGGTCAGGTCACAAGAGGTCACTACACAAAAAATATCTACGAAAGTCATGCAGCACATATTTTATGGATGTTTTTACGCGTAGAATTCGATAGTGGTAGTCATTTTACCACCTGACTTCATTTACGTGAAGTTAGTGTCAAGTTCAGGTCAAGTTCAGGTCACTGAAGGTCAAAATTTGAAATTGATAAATCGAAATGAAAAAAGCATGTTTCTATATCAGTTTTATCTAAAATAAACAGTGCTGGCATTTATTTGTCTGTATCCGGTCAATAAAAGCCAAGAAATGCAATTTCAAAATATGACGTCATGATTTACCCCTACTTTATATGCCATGCAGTCAAAAAAGATTATATCATTTTGAAAGTTGGTATGTTAGTTGCCCATATGTCGTTATCTGACATGTATTCCGTTTTTTCTCAATATCTTTGAAAAATTTGATTTTGTGAGCATTTTTTGCAAATATTTTTTTTTGATTTTTTTTTGTCAAGAACCAAAATTTTCGAAATTTCGAGATAGCTGGTTTGTAGCCCTTGCAATTTTCTACCTTTTAGCGTTTTTCGATTGCATTTTACTTTAAATGCGGCATTTGTACGGCCTGGCAAAGTTTAGCCGATTTTGGTGTCAAAATCGTGTTCAGTGACGTCACTAAATTCACTATATCTCGAAAAATGTCTAACGAAATTTTTCATTTTTTCTCTCAAAAGGTGTAACATTGATGCCCGGAAAGGTACTGAAAGTTTGGCGTCGATATCTGCATTAGTTATTGAGATATTCCTAATATTCCTAAGGGGGGCTAAAAAAGCCCCCCCCCCCCCAGTGACTCGCGGGTTAAAGGGAATAGGTCACCTTGAAAGTTTTCTTGAAATTCAACCATACGGTGCATCTTGAGCTCAACACTACGAATATGAGTTTGGTTTGGACAACTGATGGATATATGTGGAGAAAGAAGTAAGTTTCTCTTTGTATTTCACGAGAAATCGTACGACAGCAGCTGGCGTTCTGGCTCTGCCTGACGCCAAGTACAGTCTCTGACAAGGGGCCACCGCGCCGCACGGGTGGCTGAGTGGATATTAACGAGGCGTCGTGATCAAAGACTACGTGCCAGAGAGTGTAACAACCGCCGGCGACGAAGTTTCGTGCCCCGATCCTGACCCGGAACAGGGGGCACGAAACCGGTCTCACTAGTCCTGTGTCGAAATTACTTAACGTAGGGAGGTAATTCTTTCACAACCCATTTTTGGATCTGCTCTACAAATCTGCTATCTCAGTTCAAAACCCCATGTTAAAGGTGCACTATTCCCTTTAATAGCAATGGGAGGACGACACAAAGTGGTCGTTTGCCCCTCTATTTATTCTCAATAACTTCCGATCCGCTTCAGTGACATCGATCAATTTTGGTAGGCTGGTAGAACTATTCACTTAAAACATCTCGACACCAGGACAAAGTTCCAGGTCAGGTCACCGAGTTATGACGTCATAACCTCTTTTCTGTGGGCGCAAATTGACCATGCAGTCGTCGCGCCCTTAATTAAGCCCCAACAAACAAACCTCTTTTCTGCGCAACGTTTTGTGAGCTGATGGATGCTCTTGTGCTACTTCATTCATTATTATAATCGCTCGGTGTTAGCAATGTATCATGACGTCATCAGTGGCGGATCCAGTGGGGGGGGGGGGCATCCCCCCCCCCCTTGAGCCTCGAAGGGGCCTAATAGCCCGAGGGGCCCATAGCCGATTGAAGTGACTCGAAACGAATTTCACCCCGTTTTCAAACAAACCGCAAGTAAATTTGCCCACTCTGACCTCAAGTGGGCCCATTCTGGCCTCCCGAGAGCCCACTCTGGTCTCCGTAGGGGCCACTTCGACCCACAAGAGGGCCCATTCTGACCACCAGAGGGCCAATTCTGACTTAAAGAGGGCCCATTCTTGTTTACAGAGGCCCATTTTAGCATGTGAAAGGCATATTTTGAACTACAAGGGTCCATTCTGGCCTACATTTGTCTTCAAGGTCAAAAAGTCCCACCAAGGCTTGAGGGTGCCCACTAAGGCCTGAGGGGGGGGGGGGGTCCACCAAGGCCACTTTGTTACATGGCCCCCTCCTTGACCGAATCCTGGATCCGCCGCTGATGGGTCATAATATAATTGATTTGAGCCAGATACAACATGGCTGAGGAAGTCAGACTGGGCACTCAGGTCAGAACTAACCCACTGGATGCCAGTGTGGGCCCTCTGGAAAGCAAAAAAGTGATCCTCTGAGAAGCACAGAGGGGCGATCTGGAAGCCAGATGGGCCTTTTGAAAGGCAGATGGGCTCTCTGGAAACCAGATGGCCCCTGGAGGCCAGAGCGGGTCCTCTGGAGGTCAGAGTAGGCCCTCTGGAGACCAGAGTGGGCCTCATGGAGACCAGATGGGTCCTCTGGAACCTAGGGAGCCCTTGGCTGGTCTGGGAGCGCCCAGACTCTGGTCTGAAGGCCCTGTCAGACCCCGGCCTGGGACCCCTCAGGCTGGGACCAGGGGCCATCTTAACCAGTATGGGGCCCTCAGACCAGAGTCTGGGCACTTCCAGACCAGCCAAGGGCTCCCTAGGTTCCAGAGGACCCGTCTGGCCTTCATGAGGCCCACTCCGGCCTGCAGAGGGCCTACTCGGACCTCCAGAGGACCCGCTCTGGCCTCCAGGGGCCATCTGGTTTCCAGAGGGCCCCTCTGCCTTTCAAAAGGCCCATCTGACTTCCAGATGGCCCCTCTGTACTTTTCAGAGGACCACTATTTGCCCTCCAGAGGGCCCACTTTTTTTTGCCCTCCAGAGGGCATCCAGTGGGTCAGTTCTGACCTCCTGAGTGCCCAGTCTGACTGCCTGAGCCATGTTGTATTTGGCTCAAAGCAGTTATATTATGACCATCAGTGGCGGATCCAGGATTCGGTCAAGGAGGGGGCCACGTAGCAAAGTGGGCCCCCTCAGGCTTTAGTGGGGCCCCTCAAGCCTTGGTAGGCCCTTTTGACCTTGAAGACAAATGTAGGCCAGAATGGACCCTTTTAGAGCAAAATATGCCTTTCACAGGGTACAATGGGCCTCTACAAACTAGAATGGACCCTCTTGGAGGCCGAAGTGGCCCCTATGGAGACCAGAGTGGGCTCTCTGGAGGCCAGAATGAACCCTCAGGAGATCAGAGTGGGCAAATTTACTTGCGATTTGTTTGAAAACGGGGTGAAATTCGTTTTTCGAGTCACTTCGTTCGGCTATGGAGCCCCTTGGGCCATTGGGCCCCTTCGAGGTTCAAGGGGGGGGGGTGGGGCATGCCCCGCCCGCCCCCCCCCCCCCCTTCTGGATCCGCCACTGATGACCGTCATGATCCATTGCTAACGCCGAGCGATGATAATAATGAATGAAGTAGCACGAGGGCATCCATCAGCTCAAAAAACGTTGTGGAGACTTTTGATTGTAACGTCATAACTCGGTGACCTGACCTGACCTGGAGCTTTGTCTGGTGTCAAAATGTTTCAAATGAATTGTTCTACCAGCCTACCAAACTTGATTGATGTCACTGAAGCGGATCGGAAGTTATTGATAATAAATAGAGGGGCGAACGACCACTTTGTGGCGTCCTGCCATTGCTATTACTGCATTTTTGCAAGGTTTCGTTTTTTCGAGGTGGTAAGTTTTTTTTAAAGGAGGACCAAAAGCGATGTACCAAGTCTCTTTTTAAGGTCCGTGGAACAGGTTCCGAGTGTTTTAATTTTATTTTCGGAAAAGTGCATTTTATAGATCATGGCTACTGTAGTTAGGCAGAATTAGCCATGAGAAATTACTGGTATTGCTTGATGTCTTGTATCATATGAAAGAAAACCTTGCTAATTTGTCTGCGGATATCCATTTACCATCCAAACAAAGTCATATTTGTACTTCAGCTCAAGCTGCCCCTTACTGTCAAATTGCAAGAAATATGTCAAGGTGAACTATTTGCTTTAATGCTTGTTTTGACTAAACCAACCAGACACTAGGTGAAGTACATCCTAAGGCAGCAGGTGCAACCAAATCATAATGTGTGATGGATGGCCATCTGTTCCTTTGGTTACATTAAGTGCTAACTTCTCGCGCACTACCATTTCTGGTAAGTGTCCGGTATTTCTAGTTGGTTCTGGATTAATCTGGTGTTCCAGCAATAACACATGCCCATCTCAGGTGCAACTTGAAGAGCCTGGTGATGTTCGAGTAGTAACACTGTGCCTGCCGCAGGTACAACCCGGATAATCGGGTGATGTTCGAGCAGTAACACTGTGCCTGCCGCAGGTACAACCCGGATAACCGGGTGATGTTCGAGCAGTAACACTGTGCCTGCCGCAGGTACAACCCGGATAACTGAGCGATGTTCGAGCAGTAACACTGTGCCTGCCGCAGGTACAACCCGGATAACCGGGTGATGTTCGAGCAGTAACGCTGCCTGCCGCAGGTACAACCCGGATAACCGGGTGATGTTCGAGCAGTAACACTGTGCCTGCCGCAGGTACAACCCGGATAACCGGGTGATGTTCGAGCAGTAACACTGTGCCTGCCGCAGGTACAACCCGGATAACCGGGTGATGTTCGAGCAGTACGTGGAACGGCAGTGCCAGGATAACACGTACGACCTGGAGGCCAACCTTGCCCTGCTGAAGCTGTACCAGTTCAACCCGAGCAACTACAACCCGGACATCACCCAGCGCATCCTGCTCAAGGCGATCACAAACCTTCCACACACTGACATCATCCTCTGCAAGTGCCTGATGGTGCCCGAAAATGTGAGTGGCAGTCCTCTGCGGTGGGACGGATTGCAGTCCGGTGTGGTCAAACTTCCTTTGCATTTGGGTGGTTGTGTAGTTATCATGACACTAAAGTTTGACCTATCTATGTCAACGGCGTTTGTGGCTGTTAACTTACTTAGTAGCGTGTGCTGTTTTTAATTTGAATCTACAGGAGTCAGCTCTGATAGCCTATTATTCATTGGTGACGCACAATGCAGATTTGTGGTCAGTTAATGCTTCATTGTTTCTCAAGCTTACCACTGCAGCATGCATAAACTTATCAGTTATCACGCATGTCAGGCTGATGGCAAGCCTCTTCAACTGAAGCCCCTGGTCAAGTAGAGGATTTCCTCACTGAGAATTCCTGCCGAGCCGTGTGCCCTTCTATATTAACCTCGGAATCTCATGCTCTCAGATGTGAAATTAATCGTGTAAGCGATCAACGCCGCTTTTGCTTGTAACAAATACTTCTTCTTGAGCTGACTTCCTGATGCCATCTTACCACCCATCACTAACAACCATACACCCATCGTTGGCTGCTAGCTACACTCCTGCTGGCTATCTGTAGAGCCTTCGCCGACTTGCCTTACGCGTCTCTGACGTTCCTGACGCTTCTCGTTTCGCCTGGTCGTGTTCAGATGGAAAAGCCTGAGATCAGGAACATCCTGCGGCTCTCGAACCTGCTCGAACTGTGCCAGTTCGAGACGTTCTGGCAGGTGATGGCGAAACAGTCCTCGCTGGTGGCCGGTATCACGGTGAGAGATAGCGAAGGGAGGGGCCGGGGTCGTGCTCCCGGCGGGGATTCAGGGATATGCAAGTAGGGGTTTGCTATGGTCGCACGCTGGGCAGGTCCAGGATCCTGTTCAGAGGGGGCGCAAATCGACGCAAACTTGTGACGCGGGTACTCTTGATACATATGCAAATTTGCACTTGTTTTTAACGTAGCGTGACATGTAAAGTTTATGTAATCATGTAGTAGGGTTATGTCTATTTTTTGTACTAATGTCTCTGCCAGGTGCCAACTAGGGTGTGTTCATAGTCAAGAACAATATAATTGCGCCTTGCAGTCTGTAGCTTGCTCGTTTTGATCGATTTTGTTAACGGAACTGGAGTTACATGCCGTCGTTCCTAAGCATTATCACAAGAGTTATGAAGCTCCATATAAAACGTTTTCTATATGATTGCTTTAGTGTTCTTGTACTTCAAAGATGTTTTTGAGTTTGCAATTTTTTAACGTGCACATTAAAAAATCTTCAATATATATTATATAGGCTTCAGTGTCTGTATAGGCCGTTTTATTTACCGTTGTTGCGTGTCGATGTGCAACTGAGTGGTCATGGTGTGGTTCGCCGCAGGGTTTTGAGGACTCTGTGCGTCGGTACGTCTGCCACGTGCTCAACATCACCTACCAGAGGATCAGCAAGGAGCTCGTCCGGTCGGCACTCAACGTCAACGGTAAGAACGGCACCCGGGCTGGGATGTGATGATACAATACGACTTGCGGTCAACGGTTATTTCCCTTTTTTAATTTGTTTGATAATTTTCGACTATTGCGGAGAATGTTCATAGAGTATTGTATTTGTTTCACCAAGAGTTAATATTTTCATTTGTGTCTTGATAAGATGTGATTGAAAGCAATTTCAATTTCGGATATTCTTTTACCGTGTGGAGAGTAGTATTTGTGGGATATCAGACATGATTTATGCCGTGTACTTCATAGGGAGTGAATCGCTGCGCTGTCACTGACCACGGTTTGACCCCGTCAACATGGTGTCTCCCTTGTTACTGCTCTTTCTCGCCTGAGCAATGCATCCTGGTGTGTTGTTACCTTCCGTCCCGTCCCGTCCCGTCCCGTCCCGTCCCGTCCCGTCCCGTCCCGTCCCGTCCCGTCCCGTCCCGTCCCGTCCCGTCCCGTCCCGTCCCGTCCCGTCCCGTCCCGTCCCGTCCCGTCCCGTCCCGTCCCGTCCCGTCCCGTCCCGTCCCGTCCCGTCGCGTCCCGCCCCGTCGCGTCGCGTCGCGTCGCGTCGCGTCGCGTCCCGTCCCGTCCCGTCCCGTCCCGTCCCGTCCCGTCCCGTCCCGTCCCGTCCCGTCCCGCCCCGTCCCGTCCCGTCCCGTCCCGTCCCGTCCCGTCCCGTCCCGTCGCGTCCCGCCCCGTCGCGTCGCGTCGCGTCCCGTCCCGTCCCGTCCCGTCCCGTCCCGTCCCGTCCCGTCCCGTCCCGTCCCGTCCCGTCCGTCTCCTACGGCACGCACACACTGACTGAGCCGCCCGTCCTATCGGGTTCTAGCCGGCGAACTGAGCGGCTGGGTGACCAAGTACGGCTGGTCGGACGAAGGGAGTACCATCTTCATCCGGAATCAGGACGAGAGCGTCAAGACGAAGAACATTCGGGAAAAGGTCGACTTCGAGACGGTGGCCGGCCTGATGGCTAATTCAAAGTGAAACACTCTGTTCGCTCTGTCTGTTCATCGATCTGGGGAATTGGTTTAATAAACATCCGACGTTCGTTCCGTGTGTCGCTGGTCTGGGTGTGAGCGAAGGAGTGTGGGTGGTGGTGATGGTGATGGTGATGGTGATAGTGGTTATGGCGGTGATGGTGATAGTGATGGTGATAGTGATGGTGATTGCGATGGTGATAGTGGTGGTGGCGGTGACCACTGACCGTGGGTCAGACAGGGATGTAAGTTGCTAGTTACCGTGAGGTGTTCGGTGTTCCGTTCTCTGGCGAAGCTAGGTGCCGTTGAGCGTGGACACATATGTGGACATGACGTACACTGGTACAGATGGTATTTACCTTGTGTGGATAGTAGACAACTCACAGTTGTCGGTGTGTAAGGGTTTTGAAAGCGTTTTCACACCAATTATTCCAGGGTACTATTGATTGGTTGGTTATTGATTAGTTATGTATGAACTTTCGGTGCTGTGTTTAATATTTAAACATCCGATAAAGTGGAAACAGGTTTTATATTGCCTTCAAGTGTTTATTTCTTGACACTGACATCGCCGGATAGGCTGCCAGTAATTGTGGTACTCATCTATTGACATGGTCAAACTGATACGATATCAGTAAGGCAAGTTTGCCGATTAAAGGGACACTGCCTATATCGGATGATATCGCAAGAAGACGGCTTAAACAAGTCCTAAGGACTACTTATGATTTGTAATCGTCCTCAAAGGTTTACCCAAACAGCGCAGATACACAAAACAATCATTTATTTCATTTTTCATAAGAATCTAAAAACTGTTTACGATTTCTACGCACCACTATTATATGGATTATGGAAGCGTTTGTTCCAGTTAACTGCATCTGGCCAACCGTCAGCTGACGCTATTGCAACAATTGGATGAGGCGGCAAAGCACTTATACATTGTGGTTCCAATTAAACGAATCTGGCGCATCTGGCGCACTTGAGTTGTTACCACACAAAAAAACGTCGTTCGGAACTCTGAATCAAAATCCCTTGGGAATTAATCTCTACTTTTATCCAATTATTGGGCTTAAATCTGGCATAATAAGACATGAAATGTTTTCTGACATTACAAATTTCGACAAAATGCTTAAGAAAAAAAAAACTATTCACAATTGTTGCACAACGCTGCAATTAATTGATTTTGGTGCGTAGTGGTGAGCGGACCCGTCAAGGTCATTGGCTGGAAGAAAACCGAACTTTGAACGATGATATTGGGCGACTGGGCGCGAATTTCGAAAAACGGACTTCATAGTGTTAATCAGATGCAATTGCTCTTTAACATATCACATTTTACTTTAAAGACACAGTGTCCCTTTAAGCGTTGCGCAAAACTGATGAACTGTGACATTGTTCAGTCTTCAGTGGACCAGTTTTTAACCCGGCATTGACTGGGGTCTCAGCTGAACGCCATTGACGGGGGGGGGGCGTTAAACGCCCCCCCCTGGTTATCTTCCGAACCAATGATCGTAGAGAGACGCGCAAGGCGGCATTCGAAAGCTCTCAATGAGACGAATATAAATCATGTTAAAAAAAGTGAGTTCAAATGTCAGGTCACGGTCAGGTCAAATGTCAAAATCGCCGTATATGTCGCGGTAATGAGGTAAAATCGCGGTAATGAGTTTATGAGCCATACTTTCCATCCAAAGCCTTCAATTACGACCATGATCACCCAAAGTGCTGCTAAAGATATGATACACATCCCGCATGAGCTAAAGTGATATTGTTCGCCAAGATCAAGGTCAGGTCACAAAGGGTCACTATGCTCAAAATATCTACAAAAGTCATGCAACACATGAGTTATTGTCCACGTAGAATTGGATAGTGATAGTCATTTTGCCACCTGACTTCATTTACGGGAAGTTAATGTCAAGTTCAGGTCAAGTTCAGGTCAATGAAGGTCACAATTTTAAATTGATAAATATAAATAACAAAGGTGTGTTTCTAGATCAGTTTTGTCTCAGAAATACAGCGGTGTCATTTGTTTTTCTGTATCTGGTCAATAAAAGCAAAAAAAAAATGAAATTTGTAAATATGTCATGAGTTTCCAATACTTGATATGCCATAAATGTCAGTCAAAAATGGAGATATCAGTTTTAAATTTGCTATGGTAGATGCCTAGGTATGGTGCTCTTGACATATCTTCCAGTTTTTTGAATATTTTATTTAAAAAAAAATGATTGTGATAATTTCCCCGCCCCAATTTTTTTTTGGGGGGGTCTCCAAACTAAAATTTAACAAATCCGAGATAGCCAGTTTGTAGCCCTTGCAACTTGCTATCTTTTGGAGTTTTTCGATTGTATTTTGCTTCAAATGTGGCATCTGTACGGCCTGGCAAAGTTTAGCTGATTTTGGTGTAAAACTCGCGTGTAGTGACGTTACTAAATTCGCTATAACTCGAGATGAAAAATCGACGAAATTTCTTCATTTTTGCACACAGGACGTAACAATGATTTATAAAAGGTACCTAAGTTCCACGTTGATGGCGCTATTAGTTTTTCAGCTATTGCGAAAATTCATCAGGGGAGGGGGAGGCGGGCGTTACCCCCCCCCCCCCCCCCCCCCAGCAATGGCGAGTTCATACTCAAGGCGGGCGCGAAACGATAGTGCCACTGCTTTGGGATCCGTGGGCTCTGGTGGACTTTTCGTCATAAAAGCACGCGAGCCCTGTTGGCCGTCGATGCAAGCAGGAAGGCTTGCTATCAGTCAGACTTGTAAAATGGTGAGTCAACGGACTCGACTTACTCCCGTCATGGCGTCCACCCGTCGCACGCGAGCCCTGTTGGCCGTCGATGCAAGCAGGAAGGCTTGCTATCAGTCAGACTTGTAAAATGGTGAGTCAACGGACTCGACTTACTCCCGTCATGGCGTCCACCCGTCGCACGCGAGCCCTGTTGGCCGTCGATGCAAGCAGGAAGACTTGCTATCAGTCAGACTTGTAAAATGGTGAGTCAACGGACTCGACTTACTCCCGTCATGGCGTCCACCCGTCGGGTCCATTCGGTCAAGGCTCGCTGCCATAGTCGAGATGCAAGTCCGGTACATGAACCAGATATGTTCTGTACTCCAGAACATATCTAAATTCCATCTACTTGGGCATGTTTAACTATGTTCAATGCACAACTAGGTATTTATAAACTTAGTACATAATCTAGGCATGTTTCGAAATCCAGAATATGTATGTATGTATGTATTTAGGTGCTTCCACAATGTGGGTTTTCTAGCAACCACGTCGATGAACATATAATACACAAATGTTTAAAACTAGGCATAAGACACGACATACGACACATTTCGACACAAGTTAACATTTACCTGCCTGACAGGTGATCGGTCAGGGCAGGTTTAAAGGCACCGCCTGCTCTCGGCGGCTGACGCACGCACCTCTGCGAGCAGCCTGCTCCATGCATTGGATGCGCGAAATACAAAAGAACGACGGCCAAACTCGGTTCGGACACGCGGCAGCTGCAGCAGCTCATCGGTAGTTGCCCGAGTGGCACGAGCGGAGACTTCGGAGCGGCGAACTACACGCTCTCGCAGAATCTCCGGTGCACGAGTGGCTGTGAGGATGTCTCGTATGAGCATGACATCGCGTTGGCATATCAGGTCGTCAATTTTGAGCCATCCCATCTCACGCAGCACGGGTGGCACTCGGTCACGGCACCCAATATTACTGACGATACGGGCGCCAAAGTGCAAAGCTTTCTGCACGCGGTGATTATGTGTCGCGGTGCAGCTTCCCCAGACGGACAGGGGGGGGGGGGGGGGGGAATGTGAACAGCGCACATGGGGGAACACAAGTGCTTCGATCAGCAGCCGTTTAGTTTCGGTGGGGAGACGGTATCTCCTCCTGGCGAGTCCAACGAGAATACCGTAACAGCGGCGCACGATGGCCGATATCTGCGGCTCCCACGAGAGGCACGAATCGACAGTGACGCCCAGAATCTTTACGCTTTGTGACGATTTTATATGACTGTTGCCGAAAGCGACTGAGAAATGCGGGTCGGTGATGAGCCGCCGCGACTTAATGATAACCATTTCGGTTTTGAGGGAGTTGATTTTGAGACTGTTTTGAGTGAACCAGTTATTTGCTATCGACAGATTATTCTCTATGCGTATTTTGAGCTCTGAAATGTTAAGGGGCAGGTCAGCGTCAATAAACTGGGCGTCATCCGCGTACAAGATTATCTTCCCGTGCGGTAATATACACAGTTTGTGACCACACTTGCATTTCAGCAGAAGCACGGAGCGGCAGCGAACCCTGATCGTTCTCAGGACCCGACGGGCTGAACACAAGACGGGGACAAGCCGAGCCCGTTGATTCACCATGTTCCAAGTCTGCTATGAGTGATGACGCACCTGTGCACTTTAGCCTGACTGCTGAGAACACTTGTGCTGAACTCGATCGATACGCTCCGCTGGACCCGTTGTTCTCATTTACGTATCCAGTGCAGCAATATGAGACAGCACGGATTTCACCACTTCATCTGTTCCGTCACTGATATGCGGCATGCAGCGACCGGTGTATGCCGCTTCGTGCTTATCCACCGTGTGCAGCACCAGTCACTCCCCTCACCACAGCGCCAAGTCCCCGTCCCGACCCTCCAGACTACGAGCCGTTGTCTCCAACGTACGCAGCGTTGGGGTACTCTCCGAGAGTAACACTGCCGGTGCGACCGTCCCCCGTCTTGGCAGGTCCGACTTCGGGGGTCAGCCTGGGCGGTGGGTGCAGGCCCCAGGGGTGTTCGAACAGGTCACCCATCCTCTCCAGACGCACACCCTTTGTCTCAGGTACAGTCAGGTAGAAGAAGACAAGTCCCAGGAAGGCCAGTCCGGCGTACATGTAGAACGTGCCGTGCTTGGTCATGGCCGTGGTCAGCGTGAGGAAGCTGAGGGAGACGAGCAAGTTGAAGAACCAGTTGCAGGACGTGGCGATCGAGTTGCACGTGCCGCGCGCCCACAGCGGGTAGATCTCTGAGTTGATGGTCCACGGCATCGGTCCCATGCCGGAAGCGAAGCAGACGAGGTAGAGGGAGAGGCCCAGAATTGGCATCCAGGAGTAGCTGGACGGACACCAGTCCGGAGCCCAGGTCAGCCGACCGTCCGCAGCCACAGCGCCACCGGCGGAGGAAGACGTGGTGAGGTTGGCACAGCGGCCCAGCGCCGCCGTCGTATCCTGCCGCGACACCAAAGGCACGCATGAGCCGGCCGCTGCGCCCGCGGCCGCGTCCAAGAAGCAGAAGCCACAGTCGGCGGAGGCGACGCAGTCATCACAGATGCTGTAGTGACACCTGCTGTCGAAGGGTGGCAGGGTCACGGGCGCCGAGTGCTCGTAGCTGACGTGGAAGCAGGCAGCTAGTACAACAAGGCTGAGAGCGGATCCCAGCATGCTGGCAAGCGTCAGCGGCCGCCGGCCGAGCCGCTCCACCAGCGCCATGCTGACGAAGGTGAAGCTGAAGTTGATGGCGGAGAGCGCGGCCGCCAGCCAGATCGCCGTCGTCTGGTTGTGCACGCCGGCGAGGGTGATGATGCTGGCGCTGTAGTACATGACGGTGTTGATGCCTGCCAGCTGTTGGAATACTTGAAGCCCGCAGCCGACGGCCAGCGCACGCCGCGTTCCCGCTGCGGAGAGGACACTCAGCAGCACGTTCGATGGCCGGCTGGCGCGGTCTTCGTGCTCCTGCGCCACATCGCGCTCGATGTCGCATAGCTCGCGCTCAGCGGCTTCGGGCGATCCGCGGAGTCGCAGCAAGACGCCTCGCGCAGCGTCGTGGCGGCCGCACGTGGCGAGATACCGAGGAGTCTCTGGCATCGCCAGGAAGCCAAGCGTCTGTAGCCCGGCCGGTATAGCGGCCAAACCCAGCATGTATCGCCAGCCATGCGGCACTCCAGAGCAGGCGCCACACACGAGAGACGCCACCAGCTGGCCGCCCGTGATGAACGCTACATTCACCGTGACAAGTCTCCCACGCACCGACGCAGGCGCCGCTTCCGAGATATAGATCGGGACGGACATGCTGGACAGTCCGATGCCGATGCCGATGACGATGCGCCCGGCGAGGAGGACCTCCTTCGTCCCGGCCACAGCCATCAGGACGCTCCCAGCGACAAACACTACGCTCGCCGCCAGGATGACCGGCTTGCGGCCAAAGCGATCCGCCGCGCCGCCGCCGACGAGAGAGAACACCCCAGCCGTGCCGATGGTGGCGGATACGATCAGCTCGTGCCACAGGTCGTCCAGCGACATGTCGTCGCGCACCAACAGCATCGCCCCGGACACGACGCCAGTGTCGTAGCCGAAGAGGAAGCCGCCGATGGCGGAGAGCGCTGTTAGTGTGTAGAGCAAGCGACGTGTCCGCGGCGGCGGCGGCGGTGCACTGGCGTCAACCTCCGCCGCCTTGGTTTCCAGCCCGTCCATGGTGGCGGCTCGGCGCTGAGGTGGTGCAGCGGTGCCGGGCGCTGAGGTGGTGCAGCGGTGCCGGGTGGTGCAGCGGTGCCGGGCGCTGAGGTGGTGCAGCGGTGCCGGGCGCTGAGGTGGTGCAGCGGTGCCGGGCGCTGAGGTGGTGCAGCGGTGCCGGGCGCTGAGGTGGTGCAGCGGTGCCGGGTGGTGCAGCGGTGCCGGGCGCTGAGGTGGTGCACCGGTGCCGGGCGCTGAGGTGGTGCAGCGGTGCCGGGTGGTGCAGCGGTGCCGGGCGCTGAGGTGGTGCAGCGGTGCCGGGCGCTGAGGTGGTGCAGCGGTGCCGGGCGCTGAGGTGGTGCAGCGGTGCCGGGCGCTGAAGTGGTGCAGCGGTGCCGGGCGCTGAGGTGGTGCAGCGGTGCCGGGTGGTGCAGCGGTGCCGGGCGCTGAGGTGGTGCAGCGGTGCCGGGCGCTGAGGTGGTGCAGCGGTGCCGGGCGCTGAGGTGGTGCAGCGGCGCCGGGCGCTGAGGTAGTGCAGCGGTGCCGGGTGGTGCAGCGGTGCTGGGCGCTGAGGTGGTGCAGCGGTGCTGGGCGGTGCGGGAGCACAGCGGAGTCTCCTAGGAAAGCGTCGAAGGCACAGGACGCACTGGAGCGGCTAACAGACTGATGCCGAGCGAGAGAGAGAGAGAGAGAGAGAGAGAGAGAGAGAGAGAGAGAGAGAGAGAGAGAGAGAGAGAGAGAGAGAGAGAGAGAGAGAGAGAGAGAGAGAGAGAGGAAGCGAGCGACGCCACCGATCGGTTGGAGAGCTCTCGGACGCCGTGCTCGGCCGCGGCGCGGACGGAAACTGATTGTTGTGACGGGAATTGCCGGGCATGTGACGGTTTCGAGACGCGCTATCGCGACCTCCCGCCTCGAGTGATGGACGGTGGTCATCTGATCTTCAGATTTCACACGACCACGATCGATAGATATCTGATATCTGATCAGATCCCGCCGCCCTAATTCGTGTGTCTGAACAATGTGTCATTCATATGATTGCCATGTGACCTAGCACGTCAATCATTTTCGGAATTTCGAATTTGTCCGAAGACCGATTCGGTTTTCGGACGGACATAAACATATTTCTTTGGACATTTTCGGACATTCAATGCCCAAGGATGGCTTGTCGCGAAAATCACTTAGTTACTTTTTTTATCAAAAAAGAAAGTGTGCCACAGGTAATTCACATCAAACTTAATTTTATTTATAAACCAAGAACCATTTATAACCCATTAACCATTCGAAACACACCATGACAAGTTGGGTTCAAGTCGCTTCGGCGTTCGCTGCTTAGTATTTAGTATTTGGTCATGTTTCGCCATAACTAACGCATACCCGGCCGACCCAGCCGGCCTACGAGTATGCACCCTTTCACGTATCCCGTTCCCGTGCTCCGTTTACCTGTCAATGCCCGTTCCCGTGCACGTTTCTGTGTCCGTTCCCATGCCCGTTCCCATGTCCGTTCTCGTGCCCGTTCCCGTTCCCATTCCCTTTCCTGTTCCCGTGCTCGTGCCCAGTTCCCGTGCCGGTTCCTGTTCCCGTGTCCCGTTCCCGTGTCCCGTGTCCCGTGTCCCGTGTCCCGTGTCCCGTGTCCCGTTCCGTGTCCCGTTCCCGTGTCCCGTTCCCGTGTCCCGTTCCCGTGTCCCGTTCCCGTGTCCCGTTCCCGTGTCCCGTTCCCGTGTTCCCGTTCCCGTGTCCCGTTCCCGTGTCCCGTGCCGGACTGGGGGCGATCCGTCCTTCAGGTGCAAAACAAAACGGACACCCGGAGATCAAAAGATGCAGGGCGCGCGCGCCTTCTGCAGAAGACTATAAAATCACGCTGGCCGAAATCGAACTGGGACCACATGCAAAGCTCTCAAACGTCCCAAGGCATCCTGCCACGGACAGTGGCGGCGGAAGAGGGGGGGGGGGGCAGTTGCCCCCCAAACTCAGCCGAGGGGCGCTTTGTGTTTGGCAGGGGCTGCTGGCCTGCGAGGGGGTGCTCTGGGCGCCTGAGAGGGGGCGCTCTGGCCGCCTGAGAGGGGGCGCTCTGGCCACTACAATATAGTGTGTAGTAATAGTATCCGTTTACGAAAACACATGCTAATTTGGACGAAGCAATATGCCAAACGTTTATATTTGATACACAAAAGCGTATACTTCAACAGACCATAATTTAGCATACTTGTACATCGTGAGGTAGAAGCAAAGTCGATTGAAACCTTGGCGGATCTTTAGATAAAACTATATTATGTAATGATCAGCAAGGCAAGCAAACATTTCCTTTCGTTATACAAAACGGTTGTTTATATCTATGCGAAGTTAAAGTTTCCCCCGATTCTATCCAGTTTATGAAACACTTGTTTATATTCCACTTCTAATTTTCTGTGACGTTTCACGTATCCCTATTGCAAAGCCAGGATGAACCATGAAATATGCTACAAGCGCTTTGTGAAAAATCAAATATTTGGATCCGTTGGAATGGTTTCGTTAGAACGTTTTTTCCAGCGTTCGTACGTGTTGTTGGAACTTTTTCCGTATATTTTTGGGATCCGTTGGAACGGTTTCGTTAGGCTTTTCTCCGTATATTTTGACAATGCAAGGGGCGGGGCCAGTGGGGGCCGCATTTGGAAGCGTTCGTACGTGGATCCGTTGGAACGTTTTTTCTTCTGCAGTGTTCGTACGTGTTGTTGCAACGTTTTTCTCCGTATTTTTGACAATTGCAAGGGGCGGGGCCGCGCAAATACATCGGACAACTTATTTACGACGTAGGGTTAGGTTTTATCTACAAGATGGTCTGGGGGTCCCGGGATGGAGACTGCCCCCCCCCCCCGTAGGTCGCAGCGCAGCGAGCGAACGCGAGCGGAGCGTTCTAAACGCGGGTCCTTGTGGCCGTAATTGCTATAAAGTTTAGGTCAGGTTCGATTATGTTATAACAATTTTGTAATTACAATTTTGTACATTCCAATATTTTAATAACATATCGAACCTAGCGAAAATGACCCTGCCTACGCATTGTTATTTATCATGAATGAAGGCACATGGGCGTCGCCACCGGGGGCCAGCAGGGGCCCGGCCCCCGCCCATTCTAAAAAAGTGTGTGTGTGTGTGTGTGTGTGTGTGTGTGTGTGTGTGTGTGTGTGTGTGTGTGTGTGTGTGTGTGTGTGTGTGTGTGTGTGTGTGTGTGTGTGTGTGTGTGTGTGTGTGTGGCGTGGGCGTGGGCGTGGGCGTGGGCGTGGGCGTGGGCGTGGGCGTGGGCGTGGGCGTGGGCGTGGGCGTGGGCGTGGGCGTGGGCGTGGGCGTGGGCGTGGGCGTGGGCGTGGGCGTGGGCGTGGGCGTGGGCGTGGGCGTGGGCGTGGGCGTGGGCGTGGGCGTGTGTGTGTGTGTGTGTGTGTGTGTGTGTGTGTGTGTGTGTGTGTGTGTGTGTGTGTGTGTGTGTGTGTGTGTGTGTGTGTGTGTGTGTGTGTGTGTGTGTGTGTGTGTGTGTGTGTGTGTGTGTGTGTGTGTGTGGAGGGGGGGGGGGGGGGCTGGGTCCCGCTACAACCGCGATCCAAACCTTAAAGGGAATGTTTCACCTTTCTGAAAGTTTACAAATATACGCTGGTTGTAGTCGAAATATAAAGCAAGTGTACTGCTGAAAACAACGGTGATAATTTTCTGTCGAAAGTCACTTAACTTTATACAAATTAAGCTTTTAAATTTGAGATGATGACGTCATTAATGAGCTATAGACCGCCGCTGATTGGCTGAGAAAGTGGGATTAGCTGAAAAAGTCGCTGTCAGCCAATCAGGCGGCACTAGCCTAGACCCCATTTTGAAAACTATAAATTGAATTGCTTAAAAACGGCTAGGTTTTGGGGAAAATGACCTTTGTATTTTCAACATTTCAATATCGGCCAAAGATAATGGCTATCTCAGTTCAAAACCAATACAAAGGTGAAACATTCTCTTTAAGGTAGGTATTTAGGCTAATAATCTACATTATTTGCACACACAAATTGTCATCGCTCAAAACGATGCGGGGCAGAATTTGTGGGACAACACAAATTGGATACATCCTTGATACAGCCTTGAGGGGTGCCACCCGATCGAAAAAATGCACCTGCATATGCAAAGTAACGCTTGCCAACCTCTTGCACCAATATTGAAAGACGGTCAAAAATCGGTCATTTTCGGGTTGGGAAAAATCGGTTTGGTTTTCGGTCGGCAGAGCTACAATGAAATTGGTATCGGTTTGGCAAGTTTCAGGAATTTTCTGAAAATGACATCATTAGTGCGTACCATAATGTTGGTTGTTGACTGGAAAATATGGACTTATGGGCCCGGCCCTCCCACTCAAAATTTCGTGGCGACGCGCCTGTGAAGGCATATAATGCTTCGTGCACTCTATCTTTTGCCAATATGTACCAAACTTCTATGAACAATCAACAAGCATTTGAAAAAGTGCATTGCAACCGGCAGTTTACCTTGGCCCCGGACGGCGAACTATTTAGTGTTCACGACTTATTAAACAAACAAAAAAATCCCATCAATTTTCAATAAAACATGTATTTAATATATTACAGTGCACACATGCCAAATTTATCTAAACCGTTTATCCATAATCAATCAATAGACGTTTCAGAAAACCGTGATGCATTCCGCGGATTAACTTGGCCAAGGACGGCGACGTATTTAGTGTATGCGAGTTGTTTCATTGACCAATCAGGGACGTTGTCACGCTTCTTGGAGCACTTACTTCGTTGCTGGCCCTATGACTTGTACAAATAACATTCACACCAGAGATAGTGAAGGATTATACTGTTCGTCACCATATGTTAGTACATATTTGTTAATTTCCCATATTTTTTTTTTAAAATAGAAAATGTTGTTATTTCACTTTTAAAATGAGGCACGATCAATTTGAAACCATACATGTGTCACAGAAAAAATGCAGATAAATACATCAAAAGGTTAATATTTCACTTTAATACATGTTATTGTTTTATGTAGTTTGTCCCAGGGAAGCGCCATTTACTTTGTACATCTCCATTCGGCTGAACGTTCCTAAAATTATGCATACTAGGATATAACCACGGTAAAACTATTGAATGTGCTACTCATTATTGGGACACAGTCAATGCGCACGTAAGCTCCCGTACCGTTTCATATTTCAAACCTGTTTTAGCTTTACCAGAGCGCACCCGCTCGGTCATCGCCCAAAAAGGCGTTTTACTAGTATAATATGGTGGCCTAAATGCGAGGAGATATCATTTCGCGATTTTTTTTTGTTGGGGGGGGGGCACATGGCCCGAGGGGGCGCCCTGGGTTTCTTTGCCCCCATCCAAAAATACCTTCCGCCGCCACTGGCCACGGAGCCGCGTGCCCCGTATTAAACAGGAGCGGCATAACAAATTATACATTTATCAGCACTTCATACTTAGTACAATGACAAATAAGGGAACAGATGAATAGGGAAAAGTGAAAAATATTAGAGATATGGTAGCTCTGTCTCTTAAAACATGGCGGCCTCCAGTGGAGTTGTGGCGGAGTCCGGCTCGATACCAAAATGGCAAATTGCATTGGCAGTGGGAGCACCAGTTGCGCTAGGGGTGGGTTATTATTTGTACAAGAACTCTAAACCCGAGAAGAAGAGTGCCAAACCATCAGACAAGACTGATTCCACCAGTAAAGCATCGTCGACTGAAAGCGCCACGAATGCCGCAGCACCCGCACCGCCAGCTCCCGAGGTAATGCATGCTGGGGTAGTATAGCAATAGGGACTTTGTAATGCAGTGTCCTAGCATTGGGAAATTTGGGTAGAAAACGACACCTTATGGATACTAATTTTCCACTTTTTCCCGAGTTTTACTGTGAATTTTTGGTGAAATTTCAGTAACGCACCTCAGTTTACAGTGTCTTGAGAACTCTAATAGAAGAAGAGTAGTCAACTGGCTTATTATGACAGACTGAAAAGTGTACCAATAATGCTAAAGCTATGATGTCACCAATAATAACATAATAAAACCTGACCTAACCCTTACAGCAATTACAGTCGCAGGGACCCACGTTTAGAATGCTCCGCTCACATTCACTTGCTGCACTGTGGCCCTACCGGTGGGCTGTTGTCCCCAGACCCCCAGACCATCTCATATACATAGGTTTTGTCTACTAGATGGTCTGTGGGGGTCCGGGGGCGGGGGGGGGGGGGGGGCAACAGTCCCCCTCCATTAGGGCTGCAGTGAGCAAAGCATTTACTTTTATTCATTCTAAATGTGCATTCTAAATGTGGGTCCCTGTGACTAATTGCTGTAAAGGTTAGATCAGGTTTGATTATGTTATTTTTGGTGACATCATAGCTTTGGTATTATTGGTACACTTTTCTGTCTGTTGTAATCATATATTCTTCTATTAGGGACCTCAAGACTAAGATAAACTGGGGAGGTGCGTTACTTACTGAAGTTTCACTGAATTTTCCACTCCTTATTTTAAAATGTATTGGATAATTTGAACCCTGATACTGATTTATGGATGTAATGGTGGTGACAGCCTGTGTAGGGAAAGGCAGGTCAGAATTGTCATAGGTATACCTTATAACTAATTCTGGTGAGCTGTTAATTGGATATTGATAAAGCTGTTACATGTTTTGTTTTGTTTAATGTTCTACTTTATGCTTACTTTTAGCCAGAATGCTTCACTCCAGTCTCCACGCCCCAGCTCCAAAGCGATCCTAGGACCCTGTTGTAATGACTGCACCATTATGGCATTACACAATATTGAACATCATTTGTGACATTGTTTTGGATCATTAAGTGTTCGTGCCAGGTTTAGGGGTGAGGTGTTCAAAGTGTAAGTCAGGTAAGTCCAATGTCAATGTGTTGGCAAGTTTTGGGCATTTCATTTATTTATCATTGTAACATTCTTTGGGACATGTGTACAGTGATCAGACACAATTGTATGCATCAACTCCATAGCCTTGGGAGGGGCTCAGTACAGTGCCTGTCTACACCCGTACACATGCAAAATTTCTCGGCACCTGTTTGTAGGATAGTCCCCCGCCCATTCCCCACCCGGACCAACCCGGGACCGGTTCCTGGCAGATTTTACAGAGCCGGCTGGGCGTGCAGGTCGCCGACCCGGCTGGTCGACGGCTCACACGCCTGGCCGGTGACGAGGTGGGCGTCGTTTCGAGGGGATGCACCGCGGTAAACGCAAGGCGGCGTGGGCGGGGGCCACCTACGCTATTCTGAATCATATTTGGTGGGGTGGGCGACGGCCCTGTCATGTACAATATCGTGTGTGTACTGTGCATGGTGGGTGTTCAAGTCTAGTGTGTGAACAATACATGGGTGTGTGTCTCAAAAATCCAGTAAAAGGATTATTTTTAAAAGAAAACATCCACCAATGATAATTGTTAATAATTACATTCAGCATTTTTTATTTTGATTCATTTGCCAGGTTATTTGCCTTTGATTTGCTAATGTGACATTTTATCTTTTTGTTCTGTTTAGTTTCATGCATTTGTTATTCAGTTTCCTGGAACATTATATTAACATCACATGGAATCGAAATGTGATAAGCAAGTGTTTTCAAGAATATGTTGATCCATGCATTGAACTTACCCTGTGTGCTCCATTCATAATGTTCTGGTTTAATATTAGCTTTAGAGTAACTATTCCTGTAGTCCAGAGAACAAAGAAGAATGTACTTGCAAGTGTTTCTATGCTTGACCCAGGCCAGCATGATTTATATGTTTGACCATTGCAAACTCCAAGTATATCTACTTGTACTGCAAGTGTGCCCAATATTTTAAATCAAATCCCATAATCTTTTTTGAAAAAAATACTCTGGAATGACAATGGGCTGCTCAGATAGCCTTAACTCATGCCCTGCTGGGGGGGGGGGGGGGGGGGGGCAGAACCTTCCCCCTCCTGGTCTTTTGTCAAAATGTCATTGAAATTGGTGAAGTAGTTTGAGAGATAATGACGTTTCAGTAGACTTTGTAGTGATTTTTTTTTGTGTAGAAAACGATACATGTTTGAAAAATCGTAGACAATCTAGTTTTGATGAAAATTGCAAATATAAAACGTCAAAAGAACGGGAATGATATTCTCTTCAAAATGTCTATCTCGGATTTCCGAAATGTTGAGTTTTAGACCCCAAAAATTCAAAAAAAGTTTGTTTTGGGAAAATATACACAATCAAATTTTTGAAAGGTATGAAAAAGGGAATATACATTAGAGAACCAAGCATGATAAGCAATATCTTTATTTTTGACTGACTTATGGCTCCCTAAGTATCAGTAACTTATGACGTTTTTTTAAATTGCATTTTATGGCTTTTAGTGGCCAGATATAGACAAATAAATGCCACCACTGTTTTTCTGAGACAAAACTGGTCTAGAAACATGCCTTTTTTATTAGATTGATCAATGTCAAATTTGGACCTTTTTCAACCTGATCTTGACCTGAACTTCACCTAAGGGCCATTATATGGGGTCAGGGTATGAAAATGGCTACTACTATCGAATTATACGTGTAACATCGCACATACAATATGTTTCACATGACTTTCGTAGACCTCTTGCCAATAGTGACCTTTTGTGACTTGACCTTTGCTTACAATCTCAATTTCCCTTATGCGGGAGATGTATTATGCCTCTGAAAACACTTTGTGTCATAATAGTCGCAATATAAGGCTTTGAATGGAAAGTATGGCCCATCAACTCAAATACCTCAATTTTGACCCTTCACCTGACATGTGACCTTGTTTGAAAAATATCGCATATGCTTAGATGTGTCTCATTGAGAGCTTTCAATTGCCGCCTTTCGCGTCTCGCTGCAGTTATTGGTTCGGAAGATAACGAAAGGGGGGGGGGGGCAATATGTACCGCCCCCTCCCCAGCGGTGCGTGTTCGGCTGAATACCCCAGCGTGGCGCGAGTTAACATACTTTATCTTGATGTTCTTATGATCTTTAACTACCTACTAAAATCATAGAGCTCTTCTGAGAATGGTGCACTAAGTTTAATAACTACTAACATCATTGTAGAAATGAAATGTTTTTGGCACTGCTGAAAATCTGCCTAAAGCATTTTTTGGTGTGTAAATGTTGTCTATGATCTCAATCATGAAAAACATAAGAGGATGACACTGAATATAATTTGAGAAAAATCAATGTCATAGGTTGAACAGGTAAACATACTTAATTTATCTCAAAGTAGCAATGCTATTTTTATTTTCCTGAGACCAATGCATCATTAATTGGTGAAACTTTAAACAAAATCGAAGAAATAAAAAGTGAACAACCAAATTGCGTCATATTTTTCATCACATACTACACCAGTGTTGTTAACAATGTTTGACACTGATTTGTTGCATGCCTTTGCAGACTCCGATAGAGAAAGCTCGTGCTGCGAAGAACAAGGGCAACAAGTACTTCAAGGCACAGAAGTACAACGAGGCGATCAAGTGTTATGACTCTGCGATCGAGCTGTGCCCGCCGAGCGAGGTGCAGGACCTGTCAACTTTCCACCAGAACCGCGCCGCCGCTCACGAACAGCTGGTGAGCTGAAGATAGGACAGCCCTGAGCGTCTGACTGGCTGACATGTGACTGACTTACACACTGCTGGCCCGGCAGAGCGGTTCCAAAGTAACCACTCCTAATTATGTGACCTATAGAACCTATATTGTATTTATATTTATGTGTTCATGAATCCAGGTTGCCATAGGTCAGTTTGCTACTACCTTTCTTGCCCTGTGTGCTTGTGACTCACATCGCTGTGTGCTTGTGACACATCGCTGTGTGCTTGTGACTCACATCGCTGTGTGCTTGTGACTCACATCGCTGTGTGCTTGTGACTCACATCGCTGTGTGCTTGTGACTCACATCGCTGTGTGCTTGTGACTCACATCGCTGTGTGCTTGTGACTCACATCGCTGTGTGCTTGTGACTCACATCGCTGTGTGCTTGTGACTCACATCGCTGTGTGCTTGTGACTCACATCGCTGTGTGCTTGTGACTCACATCGCTGTGTGCTTGTGACTCACATCGCTGTGTGCTTGTGACTCACATCGCTGTGTGCTTGTGACTCACATCGCTGTGTGCTTGTGACTCACATCGCTGTGTGCTTGTGACTCACATCGCTGTGTGCTTGTGACTCACATCGCTGTGTGCTTGTGACTCACATCGCTGTGTGCTTGTGACTCACATCGCTGTGTGCTTGTGACTCACATCGCTGTGTGCTCTGGTGTGACTCAACACTATGCTCTGTGGACAGTGTATACATCCTGTCTGATCATATGTGAACCAGGCATGTGACGTAGCGTGTAAATGATGTAAACTATACACAATATGTGTCCTGTACAAAGGACCCTGTACTGACTCGTGTATGAACTCGAAGGTGACCTGTGTCTGCCTTGCGTGTGACATGTGTGACCTGTATGTAACCCTGTGTGCCTCATAATAACCCTTGTGCCCCTGCGTGTGTGTGTGACCCATGGTAGGGCAACCACGCGGCAGCACGTCACGACTGTAACCGGGCTTTGGAGCTGGTTCCGCGCTATGCCAAGGCGCTGCACCGACGGGCCAAGGCGTGCGAGACGCTCGGAGACCTGACCCAGTGTCTGCGAGACGTCACGGCCGTCTGCATACTGGAGGGGTTCCAGAATCAGGCGACGCTCATGATGGCGGACCGAGTACTCAAGGAGCTCGGTAGGTGGCCGACAGGGGGCGCTGGGCCGATAGAGGGCGCTGGTGTCCCGTACGGGGTTAGACTACAGAGGGAGTCGGTGGGCCGGACGGCTGTGAGGTAGGCCTGGACATGGTCTGGGGTTAGACTAAAGAGGAGTAACGCTGACTTGAACACATTTTGTATTACCAGGGTTCAAACTTTCAAATTGTTCCTGGTTTTAGCGTTGACAGCTTTGGTTCAAACTCCGGAGCTGCGAATTTCGACGTCATATCATGACTTGGGCTTCAAAACCAGAATGCGATGTTTGGGCCTATGCCCAGCCGTTGGAATTGATCTTGGATGCTAATCCCCTGGCTGAAAAGTGCCACATTTCAGTGTACTTGTATATTTCTCGGATAGTTTAGTTAATTCATAACTTAATTCTACATTCTTCTTCTCGCGTTGAATCCCCCTGTTCCCGTGTGTCGCCAGGTAAGAAGCACGCCAAGGAGGCCCTAAAGAACCGTGAGCCGGTGATGCCGTCCAAGCACTTTGTGCAGACGTTCCTCTCATCGTTCTCCGAGGATCCGCTGGCCGACTGCTGGCGGAAGGAGAACGGCAGCGGTCCGACCCCGGACGACGCCGACCTCAGGTCTGATGCGTGAACTGGCACGCAGCACGGTATTGGCAGACCGGACAGGCCCTCACCCGAGGTCAGATGTGATGCGTGACCTGTCTCATGACACAGTATTGACACTTGACAGACTTCACAAACTTGACCTCTGGTCCGATGTGACATGGCAAGGCAGCGTCTCAGGAGTGAGTGGAGTTAAAACGCAACAACCATTATGACGCACTGGGCTTGAATTCGAATCCATAGGAATTGCTACTAGGCCTGAACTGACCGACCGGTTGACTTTGATCCCGTGCTACAGTGGCGATTTGCTACCGCAGTGATATATTTAGTGTGATATATTCATACAACCTCGACCTGGGCCACCAATCATACACACACCTTAGTTACCTGTTCACACAGCCTGCACTGACTTCCGTCTAGCTGCCCCTGCCCCCCCCCGTGCCGCGCCGTAGCTGACCCTGCCCCGTGCCGCGCCGTAGCTGACCCTGCCCCACGTGCCGCGCCGTAGCTGAACCTGCCCCCGTGCCGCGCCGTAGCTGACCCTGCCCCCCGTGCCGCGCCGTAGCTGACCCTGCCCCCGTGCCGCGCCGTAGCTGACCCTGCCCCCCGTGCCGCGCCGTAGCTGACCCTGCCCGCCGCGCCGTAGCTGACCCTGCCCCACGTGCTGCGCCGTAGCTGACCCTGCACCCCGTGCCGCGCCGTAGCTGACCCTGCCCCCGTGCCGCGCCGTAGCTGACCCTGCCCCCGTGCCGCGCCGTAGCTGACCCTGCCGGCTGCCCCCCGTGCCGCGCCGTAGCTGACCCTGCCGGCTGCCCCCCGTGCCGCGCCGTAGCTGACCCTGCCGGCTGCCCCCCGTGCCGCGCCGTAGCTGACCCTGCCCCCCGTGCCGCGCCGTAGCTGACCCTGCACCCCGTGCCGCGCCGTAGCTGACCCTGCCCCCGTGCCGCGCCGTAGCTGACCCTGCCGGCTGCCCCCCGTGCCGCGCCGTAGCTGACCCTGCCCCCCCGTGCCGCGCCGTAGCTAACCCTGCCCCCCGTGCTGCGCCGTAGCTGACCCTGCACCCCGTGCCGCGCCGTAGCTGACCCTGCACCCCGTGCCGCGCCGTAGCTGACCCTGCCCCCCGTGCCGCGCCGTAGCTGACCCTGCCCCCCGTGCCGCGCCGTAGCTGACCCTGCACCCCGTGCCGCGCCGTAGCTGACCCTGCCCGCCGCGCCGTAGCTGACCCTGCCCGCCGCGCCGTAGCTGACCCTGCCCGCCGCGCCGTAGCTGACCCTGCACCCCGTGCCGCGCCGTAGCTGACCCTGCCCGCCGCGCCGTAGCTGACCCTGCCCCCCGTGCCGCGCCGTAGCTGACCCTGCACCCCGTGCCGCGCCGTAGCTGACCCTGCCCGCCGCGCCGTAGCTGACCCTGCGCCCCGTGCCGCTCTCCGCAGAGGCTGGGGCCGGGCATGTCGCGCCATGCAGAGCAGCAGTTATGAGGAGGTGGTTCCCGCCTGCTCGGAGGAGATTCAGTCGGCCGGCGCGCACCGTCTCGAGGCCACGCTGCTGCGGGGCACAATGCACCAGCTGACCGGGCAGAACCCGGCCGCGAAGGAGGACTACACGACCGTGATCGAGGATAACGCTTCCTCTGCCAAGGTGGGAGGACTGTCTGAGGATGGGGAGGGGAGGACAGTCGGCCTCCTCTGCCGAGGTTGGAGAGCTGCCCGGCGACGATAGGGGTGGGATGCCGGATGGACGGTACGTTTGAGGGACTATCCGACAGTAACCGTGTGTGGGACTAGCTGACGGGGTCCACTGTATCATGGTACATCATGTAGAGCGTGTCTGTGCAGTAACTGTGCGGTGCCTGTGCGGATAAAGGGTATCTGTTGTAGCGTATGACCAGTGTGTAGCGTATTCGGGAGGTGCGCTGACGTCCCCTCCGTCCTCGATCCCGTGTCCACAGCTGCGGGTGAACGCGCTCATCAAGCGAGGCTCGATCCACCTTCAGCTCGACTCGCCCGAGGCCAGCGTGGCAGACTTCAAGAAGGCCATCGACGTTGACGAGAATAACTCTGACATCTACCACCACCGCGGCCAGGTCCGTCCCGATGCTGTCAGCCATGTCAGATACAGCCGTCCCAAATTCCGTCCTTTTGTTTGAACTTAAGCTTTACACTTGTTTGAGAGAAAAATGTTGATAAAAAGATTCTGAAGGTAACCCAGTGGCCTTGTGAGGGAAGAAAGCCATCGGCAGATTGTGCTCTGTCATCGTGGATGTTGCTTTGGACGCTGACTGCTCGCTCGCCGCTCTCCGGCAGATTAACCTTCTGATGGAGATGGTCGACCAGGCGATGGCTGACTTCGACACCGCCGTCAAGCTGAAGCCGGACTTCTCGATTGCTTGCGTCCAGAAGACGTACACCGACTACCGGGTCGCCTGTGCCACGGAGGTGGGTTCGGGGCGGGTCTCGGTCGCGTCACGCCGCCGGTGCCCGACGGCGGGTCTGTACCATGCTGGTGTCCGGTCGTGATCATGTCTGCTGTGTTGTGTGAGCGAACTGTAGGTTGCCACGTCTCGTGGGCTGGTGGGCTGGTGGTTATTCGGCCTAACGATGAAGTGTCCTGAGGTGGCTAATACTTTGTATTATGCTCTATTATAGTTGCTGTGGGCCTTCTGGTGATGCGTTGTACTTGTCTACATCAGGCTTAGCAGATCTGAACATGCTGTAAGGCAAACTGGCATCGGAACCGCTATATAACTCTCCTTGTCTTTGTATTTTCCAGAACCGTGCCAAAATTGCAAAGGTGAACGATGAGTTCAAGTCTCTGATTTCGCGCTTCCCCAACTGCTCAGAGTGCTACGTTCTCTACGCTCAGGTAAGAGACTACATCCGTGCGTTCACTACCCTGGTTGTCAAGAGAATGTTTACTCAGCTCCTCGATTCATGAGCCAGGTCACGGCCCGCCCAGGTGTCATCAGCATAGCAAACCGATGTTGGCTTGGCGTTTACGTACTGGCAGACCAGGATGATTTACAGGAGATGCTTTACTCGATTCATGAACCTGGTATCGTCACCATAGTAACCCGGCACTGACTGCCCTCAGGTGCTGGCCGACCAGGAGAAGTTCCAGGAGGCAGACGAGCTGTTCAGACAGGCGATCGAAGTTGACCCAGACCGGGCCACCGTCTATGTGCATAGGGGTGAGTCATGGTGACAATGGTAGTGCCAGTTCACTGATCGATTGTTAGTTTATCGTTGTTCAACCGGTTTTTGTCTTACTGCATGAGGTGGCGACCAATCGCCGATATTTGTTAATGTTGGTGGGTGCAGATTGACCCCAACGACTCTGCGCCCTAAAGCCTCAACAAACAAACTTCGACTTGGGATGTTAGAACTGACACTGCTGACGTTTGCTCTCGAGCACCAATAGCTGTGTCGGTTGTGCCTGTTCAGCTCAGTTCTGTCAGCGTTCTCTAGCGGCCGTCTTTGTTCGCAATCACATCGGCCCAGTACGGCAGTGGACGCAGTATAACTTCAGCAGTTACGGCGCTCTAAAGCCCCAAATCATGATCAGTGCTACTGAGTATGGCCGTAACGCCTGTCTGCGCTCGCGTGTCGGCCAGGTCTGCTGCACCTGCAGTGGAAGGGAGACGTCCACGAGGCCACCAAGCTCATCTCGCGCTCACTGGAGCTGGACGACAAGGGCGAGTTTGCCTACGAGACGCTGGGAACCATCGAAGTGCAGCGGTGAGTCACACCTGTCCGGTCGGCACTCGGCACTGTTAGACGCGGTCGGAGGCGTGCAGGCTGGTGTCCTTGGAAATCGACCCAGTGTGGCACACTTCTAATGGTCTGATTGATCGGTGTATCGAGTGACATTTTGCCGATCTGTGTTGCAGTGGGAAGATAGTGATGTTTGTCGATCCTTGTTTCAGCAGGAACGTAGAGCGACGTTTGTCGATCCGTGTTGTAGCTGGAGTGACGTCTGTCGATCCGTGTTGCTGCTGGAGTGACGTCTGTCAATCCGTGTTGTAGCTGGAGTGACGTCTGTCGATCCGTGTTGCAGCTGGAGTAACGTTTGTCGATCCGTGTTGCAGCTGGAGTAACGTTTGTCGATCCGTGTTGCAGCTGAAGTGACGTCTGTCGATCCGTGTTGCAGATGGAGTGACGTCTGTCGATCCGTGTTGCCGCTGGAGTGACGCTTGTCGATCCATGTTGCAGCTGGAGTAACTTTTGTCGATCCGTGTTGCAGCTGGAGTGACGTTTGTCGATCCGTGTTGCAGCGGGAACCTGAAGCGAGCGATGGAGCTGTTCGACAAGGCTATTCCGTTCGCCAAGACCGAGTCGGAGCTGTCGCACCTGTTCTCTCTACGGGACGCGGCGCAGGCACAGGCCGAGGTGGCGCAACAGCTGGGCATCAGCGTGCCCACGCCGCCCGGCATGTAGGCTGGCCCGCCGCGCCGCCAGGCATGTAGGCTGGCCCGCCGCGCCGCCAGGCATGTAGGCTGATCCGCCGCACCGCCAGGCTGGTAGGCTGACCCGCCGCACCGCTAGGCTGGTAGGCTGACCCGCCGCACCACCAGGCTGGTAGGCTGACCCGCCGCACCGCCAGGCTGGTAGGCTGACCCGCCGCACCGGCAGGCTGGTATGCAGTCCCACTGCGCTGCCGGGCCGGTAGGCTGGCCCACTGCGCTGCCGGGCCGGTAGACAGTCCTACTGCGCTGCCGGGCCGGTAGGCTGGCCCGCTGTCGCAGTTAACGCCTCCTTCAGCAGCTAATGTTGCTCGGTTGTGCATAAAATGACAACTACGATGCAAAGTTACGTTAACATCACAAGAAAGCGAGTTATGAAAACCAACAATAAAATGCTGCTGTTGTATTATACGGAGCTTCCATAAACCCAGCTCCGAGTTTACCGATGTAAATGTTTCGATTTTTTTATAACGGATTTAGTTCAAGCAAAAATTTGGTACCACTTTTATCTTGTTTTCCCCTTTAGGTGCCACTGCTAACGATCCCCGCGCAACCCGCTTTCATCAGGTGGAGAACCAAGAAGCGTTTACGGCAGGCGATTATGAAGTACTGCCGCGTGGCGTTTTTAACTTTTTTGCGGGTTCGCCTCGACAGCGTGTGTGGTCCAACCCAACGGAAAGTGAACCTTATCGTGGGAAACGTGCAAGGTATATGCAGCGAATGTGATAGGCTGCTGTCATGGCTACGCGAGACTCGTATGACGTGCTGGTGCGACTACGCGGCGTGGTGTGCCTCGGATTCAGGTTTCAATCGCTCACCGGGCCTCGCGGTCTAGTAGTGGCTCTTTGTTTTGAAAGCAGGGAATCGTCCTCATTTGGAGTTGACAGGGGCAGGGTATGTCCCCGTTATGGATGCTAAGCTGTATATTGGTATGAGTGACTTCTGTTGGTTCAGTGTGAAGATGGTGCGGGACGTCATAGTGTATGCCCGTTAGCGATATGTTGCCAATCACCTATGACGGTTGTGGTGGCAGTGCCCGCCGGTAGGCTTCGATACAATCCAATAGCTGTGGCATTAGTTGTCCATGATTTCCATTGGGTACGGCAGGCGCCCGTACGGTGACAATATATGAGACGGATATATTAGTCTTTCCGATCCCACTGAAGGATGTTGTTTACTAAGGTTTACGAGTTCCTGTGTAGTTAAGGTTCTGTTTTGTCGCTGTATCCATATTCACGCCAGTTGTTTCTTGGATATGGCAAACCTGGTGCACCGTGATTTCGGACTGTTCACGGGGATCACAGGGATTCTTTTTTATACAAAACATTGTATTGTACAACTGGTGCAATGTGCATAACGTACTCGACAAATACGAAATAAGGCATTCAACCTCCACTTCTATGCGTAATGGGCAGAGCAATGTTCAATTCACGCCAACATCCTAATGGAAATGAATTTTAGCAAATCTCGAAACTGAGCACATAATACAGATATCGCGACCAACATGAATAATTCGCACAATGCTGATGGTTTATGAATCACAAGGCGCAATATAATCAGGTACTTGCTGCAGGCGACACCCGCTTTGGCATCCTGTCTGTTGACCAAGTGAGAGAGCGACAAAGTCAGCCGTCTCCACCAGCCCACGCCTAACCATAGACATAGGATCTAAATCACTGGCACACCTGTATGAGGCGCAGACTTTCCCGGGATGCGTTCTAAATATTCACATCGCGAGGATGGTTTGCCACACCTCGCGCTACATCCAGATAACTTCGTGTCCCCTCCGCTTCACCGCTGCTTTAAACCACTCATGCCCGCTCGTCGGTCGACCCTTTAGTTCATTTCTTCTTTCTGGGACTTCCCTGTCTTCGCACCGGCATATGCAGAACGTCATACAACCGTTTCGCCTTATTGGGCCCAATCCCGGGACAAAGTGCCAGCTCCTCTTCCGTGGCGCGTATGACCTGAGCCAGGGATCCAAAGGCAGTGAGCAGGGCGGCCGCGTCCGTCCGATTGACGGAGCGGACTGAGGTCAGCGCATCGGTGACCTGTGCCAGGGCGCCGCCCGCCTGCGGCTCACGTATCAGGTCGGCAGACTTGTGCTCGTACGCTTTGTACGTGTCGAGGATGCGGCCAGCCTCGTCGGCGCTCCAGGCGAGCATCATTGTCAGGTCGCAGCGCAAACCGAGGCGAGTAAGCTCCTTCAGTGCATGGTGCGGCTCACGCACGTCCACCTGACGGAACACAGCGTACACTCAGCTGTCTGCCGATGTTTATACTTTATAGTACAAACTTAGAATTTCATTTCAGCTCTTTGTTTCAGTAAATAACCAACATAGATTGAGGAACATTTTAACAGCTTTTGCTAAGTGGAAAATGCATGCTCTCACTGGAAGAAAGAGTGATAAGTGAAGGCATGCTCTTCGGTACAAATAGACGGAAAAGCAATCGAGGTCAATCAATAAGATTATTGATTATTGAGACATATTCAGTTAGAGTTCGATTCAGATCGAGACATAGACTACACCAACGTTGAGTAGAACGGCGGGGACACTCCCGTTGCATTGTCCCTTTCTATGCCTCTTTTTCCGTATTCTAACCACATGGTATTTGCTTGTTTCTCACCTGCACAAGCAGCACGCGGAGCTCGAAGGTGGCGCCCAGCGCCTGGACCCGCTCGGTCACGTAGCTGGGGTTCAGCTGGTGGTATCGCAGGCTGAGGAACAGCGCGCACGTCTTGGCTCCGAGCACGTAGTCGGGCTGGATGTCACTGAACTCCCAGGGAACGCTGCAGATAGCCTTCAGCACGGGGTTGCCGCGCTGGCGGTGGTTCACCAGGATACTGTAGCTGGAGCCGGCCGGCCGGGCTGCTGCCGAGGCACCGCAGGCAGTCGGGGCCGCGGCAGAGGTCGTGGATGGAGGCTCATAAAACTCAGAGCTCTTCAGACCCTCGAAAGCCTGGCCAAACCCAGAGTTGGCCATTTCTGCAGGCATGGAGGTTTGTCAACTTGTAACTACATGCCAGCACATAAACCATTATTACTATTAGAAGTTGGCACGCCCTAAACCCCAAACATTATCATCATTATCATCATCAGCTTTTATTATAACACAATATTTACCAATATTTATGATTTATTATTTATTTATACCAATATTTTACACAATATTTACCTTGGAGACATACAAATATGGGCTGTAGCCTATATTAGTCTGAAAAACTTGGCATTGGGACACCATTTGGAAAATGCTTAGATGTGTTGACATTCAACTGTATGAGGTACATTATATTTTACACTTTATTATTATGTAATGCAAGCTTTTAAAGGTTTAACCCTCGCCCTACGGGGGGGGGGGGGGGCTGACAGGCCCCCCTGAGGTTTTTCTTGAATAACTGTTTACACATACACATCTTGCTGAAATTTTCGGTAGCTGAGTTTACAACAATTATACGCATGCTGTATAAATGTAATTAAAATTGGTTAAGTAGTTTGGGAGATAATCATGTTTTGATGACGTCATGTTGGTGGAAAAACGATAAATATTTGAAAAATGGTAGAAAACAGAGTTTTAAAGGAAATTGCAAACACAATTCACCGAAGATACAAAATGGCATTTTCTTTCAAATGGCAATCTCGGATTTTCACAATTTGGGGGTTTTGACCCCTAAAATAAATAAAAAACGTTTTTTTTTGGGGGAAAATCCCCACAAAATCAAAATTTTCAAAGATGTTAGAAAAACCAGAATATATGTGAGAGAACTGAGTATGGACAATACCCATACAAAAATTTAAAAGCAATATCTTCATTTTTAACTGAGTGATGACTCCCTAAGTGTAAGAAACTGATGACGTCTTTTTTAAAATAACTTTTTATACTTTTTTTGACTATACAAACACAATAATTACCTTTTCTGTATGTCTGAGCCAAAACTGGTCTAGGAACATGTCTTTTTATTTACATTTATCAATTTCTAATTTTGAGGTTTTCTGAAGAGCAAAATCGCTGTTCTGGACGTGGTAAATCGGAGGTCATTCACTTGACCTGGAAGGTCAACCGTTGACCTGAAACCTAAAAATCGCATACTGTTAGATTCCTCTCATGACAGGCAACATGCTGGTTCTTACCGCATTGCTCTAAGTTGCTTGGTTTGGACGTTAACAGGGGGGGGGGGCTGTCAGCCCCCCGTAGGGCGAAGGTGAAAAAGCTCCCGTAGGGCGAGGGTTAACATACATGATAAGTTGCATTCTATGATAACAGCTGTTATCATGTTTGGATCCATTAATTTCCGGAACAAAATTGGAATATGGCATGACCTCACTACACACAGGCTCTCTTCCATCCAAGCCATTCCATCATAACTTGGGTTTTTAGGAAATCACATTAACATGCCACAGTTTACAGGAGCTTCATTTCAGGGATGTGGGAGCCAGGGGGGGGGGGAGGGGCAACTAAAACTTGCCCCTCTAACTATGAAGTGCTGGTATGATTTAGTATGTATGAGAACAAAGACATTACTCCTGGAAATTTAATCTGCAATGGAGTACAAAGGTTCAGTTCCCAGAAGGTAATGTATAAACAAATCAATCAGGTTGAGGAATTGTATTGCTTTCACTGCATGTACACACAAACGCCACATAATATAGGGTAAGCATGCAACTGCCAGACATGCAAAAACACTGGTTATCCTGTTATACATATTGGTTATCAAAATACTGGTTACCCTGTTATACCTATTGGTTATCAAAATACTGGTTATCCAGTTATCAAATACCCATTATCCTTCAATGCATCAGTGCTGTCTACACCACACAAGTGATGACATTTATGCCATAAAGAAGCCTGATAGGATCCAATCTTGATCTATATTCATGTCAAAATGCCAGACTTCATGCCATTGGTGGTATATGGATCAGGGTTAACATTGGTACTGATGCATCAAAACACATGACTGTTCATGCTAATGGCAGTGAAGATCATACTCATGAACTAAAGAATGCCAATAGTATGAAGTCCCATGTTTTGATGCCCTAGCTATAAGGTAAACTGTTATAACCATGGAATGTTCTAACTTCATACTTTGATGCTGTCAAAATGTAAATAATATAGATGCACTAAAGCACCACAGCAATATTGTCTGCACTCTGATTGTGAATGTGATAGCATGACAAGTCTGAGGTTAGGATGTGTCTGAAGATTGGATTTTTCCTTACCAATGCACTAAAGCACCAATATGCTGCTAATAGCATGATGGCTGGTACTTTGCTGCAACCAGAGATTGGACCTTTACCCTTTTAGACATATCAGTTTTAGCAGACTTTTACCCTACCTGTGAGGTTCTAAAATGAGGGTAGGGTAAACAACTATAATGCCAGGCACATAACCACCATTGGAGTCACTGGGATCAGTCTCCAGTAATATTTTTGGATTTTAACATTACAATTACGCCAATGGGCGTTGCATGAAAGAATCAACATCAAAGTGCCTCCGTCCCCACCTACTTTCGGAAGGTGTTTATGCCTACATATAACACTTGATTATAGCCAGACTTTTCATGCTATTGGTGATGTAGTTGACACTGACACACTACATCACCAATAGCATGCAAAGTCTGGCATTAAGACATGTCTGGTGTTATGGTGGTCTGAACATCTGCATCAAAATTGATAGGAAAACTATTCTAGAATGCTACCGGCATGGCAATTACCTTAATAAATTACTTTGCCAACCTGGATGGACATTGGTCAAATATTACTGTGAATTTACCAAAAAGCGTTTCCGTTGTAGACAAATAAATGTTATGATATTGATAGCTTTGCTGTTATAAAGCCTTGGCTTTGCTAACTGTGTGTATTCCAGGTCATAACCATTCAACTAACTATCTATTGCTATACACAATTTCACACAAATAAAGGATGAATACATTTTTTTTTAAAGTGGCCTCAACTTACGTTATTAGCCTCATGAGGAAAGCGGTTTGTCCTAACTACGCCACACAAAACCGGTTCATCCTAACTAAGTCCGGTGGCCACAATTGGAGAATGGGGAAAACCACATATATGCAATTTAAAGGAAGTAAATATACTGGGGACTTAAGATAAAAGTTAAAACAAACATAAAACAGAGCTGTAGGTTGATTAGATCAGCTCAGGCACTGCAAGCCAGAACTGAAGTGGATGAGGGATTGCACATATGTGGGGAAAAACCATTCAATTTGGTTCTACTTACACGGAAGTTTACCTGGGTCGGTGCTGAAGTAAACGATTGCGATTGAGAGTGAACATCAAACTTTACCGGCAAATGACGATTCTAAGACAAAATCGAGTACCAAAGTAGATACAAATTATATCGGCACTAACGCGTTTTATCTGTCTACAAACAATGCTACCATATCCATCGAAGTAAACGAAGTGCAACCCAAGGCCATATATAGGAGGTAGAGTCATCCGGCGATTCTACAGAATCGTGACGTCAGAGCATGACGTAGTTCGGGTCGCTTGGCCTCTTCAGCCATTGCAGTTCATGCTATTTTGGGATAAATAAACACCCTCTAGCTCAAAAAGTAAAAATGTTACGTAAAAACAAAAGACAGCGTTAGAAATCTCAAAACAAGGCCAATCGAAATTATCTTGATCATTTTAGGCTCAGGTCAATATTGAGGTCACAAGAGGTCAGCAAAGGTCAGGGCATTGTTCACGCCCCCCCCCTCCCTGCGGTTCGCCGGTCACCAGCTGAGGCTCTAAGTTCCGCCCCTTCGATGCAGGGGCGGATCCAGGGGGTGGCCGCAGCGGTCGCGGCCACCCCCCCCCCCTCCGCCAGAAGGGTGCCCCACGGGCTGTCTGCCACCGGGGGCCGCCAGGCGCCCGGCGATGGACAGCCCGTGAGCACGCAGCGTCCCTATGGACCGCTTGTACGCCCTTTTGGGCGCCCTGTTGAAAGTAACTTACCGAGTATCAGGTCATACAGGTCATGACCTGGTCCTTTTGACCCGAGGCGCCCTTCCGGCCAGTGACGGCGCCTTTACGGCCATTGACGGCGCCCTTTCGGCCATTGACGGCGCCCTTCCGCCCAGTGACTGCGCCCTTTCGGCCATTGACGGCTCCCTTTCGGCCATTGACGGCACCCTTTCGGACAGTGACGGCGCCCTTTCTTTGGAAGGCGCCCCTAAATTGGCTTGCGTCCACCCCTCCTAAAATATCCTGAATCCGCCCTGGCTTCGATGAACTTTTGATTTGACCTAAACCACGTGAAATTGGTATGATTCGACGCGTCCTGACGAGGCGAACACGGTGACATCAAAATAATTACTATATCTTTATTTGTTAAAAAGTTATTTGCGAGAAGAAAAAAAACAGTTTTAACCGACCGCAGACGACATGGGCCAGAATTGACTATTGGAGTGACGTAGAAAGGGTTTCTGGACACGTTACGGAGATAGCGATGACACCCCCTGGTGCAACCCGAGTCCCAAACAGCGGCGGCGGAAGCGGGGGGGGGGGGGGGGGGGGGGGGGGGATTCATATATTTTTGCCCCCTCCCCCAAAAAAATGCACGCGTCGACGAACGCTCATATTTCGGCAGTAGGATATCGAAAACCATTATATCCGACCACCAGTGCACTATGGACCAGGAGCCCGATATAGCCCGCCATAATTGGTCGGAGTGATTTGTTTCATTTCAATATGGGAGTTCCAGCGGTGTCGATTTTGAAAAAAATTATTGGGGGTGGTGGGGGTGAACAGAGACGGGTCCAAGGGGGCCTATACCAGCGCCACGGTTTTACCAAAACGACTGAAATGGGAGAAAAATAACAAATTTCATGATTGTAAAAGAAGTGTAAGGAATAGGTACAACAAGTTTGTTTTTAATCAGTTCTTAACTAAAAAATAAAGCCACACGAGTTTTGGCCTTGTGTCGGACGGCGCCTCAAACCAGTGGCGTACCCAGGATTTACTCCAGGAGGGGGAAATTTTTGCTCAGGGGGCATAAAGTACCCCCACAAAAAAACTCACCGGATTTGGCCCACTATATTTTTAAAAGGGCATATTTTCACATTTTTCTCTGAAAAAAATCATTCATTTTTTTCGACCAAACAAACATCGAAGGCTTTGGATGGAAAGTATGGCCCATAAACTCAAATACGCCGATTTTGACCTTTGACCTGACCGTGACCTGACATTTGACCTCACTTTGACATTTTTAGCTTGCTTTAGATTCGTCTCATTAAGAGCTTTCGATTGCCGCATTGCGCGTCTCGCTGCGATCATTGGTTCGGTACACAACTCAAGACTTGACCCCTCCGGATCACCGTTTGGCCTCAGGTCACCTGGGTGGGCGCTAATATCCATTTAACGAGCCGTCAAATATGTATTCGTTGTTTATCAATCGATATTGTTCAAACTTATACCAAATGTTGGTGTCTATGAGTATATTCGAAACCTAAAAGCATTTCTTGTTGAGGTCAATCGTTTGACATCGGGAGGCCATAGAGCGCCTGCGAGGTCAAATATCGGGTACCGCATAACTTTTTTCCTAAAGTACTTACCGAAGTTTTCAACGGCTAAATATTTCCACCAGCCTATAGACCAGTAAGGAGCGGTAGTTGGCGATGAACGAGCGAGCGCGAAATAAATGTATCGTGAATTTCAACCCGATCGGGCAAGTAGTTCCTGGGATACAAAAAAAGTGCGCACGTGCGCACGTGCAGGGGCAGCCCACTCATGACTTGTGGGTAGGCGGCGGCGGAGGGGTCCCTAACCACACACCAAATTTGAATACAATCGGCTCAGCCGTTCCTGAGATATAGAATAGGGGTGTGCACGTGCGCACGTGCAGAGGCACCCCTTCCCTGACTTGTGGGAAACTGGCGGTTCAGAGGTCCCTAACCACACACCAAATTTGAACCGAATCGGCTGAGCCGTTCCTGAGATACAGAAGAGGGGTGTGCACGTGCGCACGTGCAGAGGCACTCCACCCCTGGCTTGTGGAAAGGCAACGGCTGAGAGGTCCCTAACCACACACCAAATTAGAACGCAATCGGTTCAGCCGTTCCTGAGATATAAAATAGGGGTGTGCACGTACGCACGTGCAGAGGCACCCCACCCCTGACTTGTGGAAAATTGGTTGCTGAGGGGTCCCTAACCACACACCAAATTTGCACACAATCGGCTCAGCCGTTGCAGAGTTGTAGCGAGAAAACACTTGTCAACACCCCACACGCGGCACGCGGCACGCGCAGTGGTAGTCACCCACATGAGTCGGAACTAGTCTCAAACAGGGTAAGTTGGATGGGGCTGCTCAGCAAAGAAGTCAGCTTGTCAATCGGTCGTGTAGTTGCAGAGATATGAGCTTCTCAAAAGCGTCGCCACGGGTCGGGCCGGGCCGGGCCGCTCATATTCCGATTTTCCCCATATACCACAGAAAGACGATTGGCGCTTCACGCTCGCTCGTAATGATGCACAAAGAGCGACCTAACCCTTCAGGTCATAATTGGACCTCAGGTCACGGCATAAGTTAACGTTATGGGAATGTTTCAATTTTTTTTTAACTGAGATAGCCATTATCTTTGGCCGTTTTTGAAATGTCGAAGATACTAAGGTCATTTTCCCCAAAACTTAGCCGTTTCTAAGCAATTTAATTTCCCATTTGCAAAATGGGGTCTAGGCTAGTGCAGCCGCTGATTGGCTGACAGACACTTTTTAGCCACTCCCACTTTGTCGGCCAATCAGCGGCGGTCTATAGCTCAATAATGACGTATCATCCCAAATTTAAAACCTTAATTTGTATAAAGTTAAATGACTTTTCGAGATAAAAAATCTCATCATCGTTTTCAGCAGTACTTACTTCATATTTTCGACTACAACCAGCGTATATTTGACAACTTTCAGAAAGTTGAAACATTTCCTTTAACCCGCGAGTTACTGGGGGGGGGGCTATTTTTTGCCCCCTCCTGTTATTCTGCAATAACTCCTAAACGTACACAGGTATTGTCACCAAACTTGCAGTACCTTCTCTCACATCAATTCTACACATGTTAGCAAAAGGAAAAATATGAGGTTATGATAGGTCAACCGGGAATGACGTCAGAGTGACGTCATTTTCTTCGGTTTTTGTTGCAAAATAATGGTTTGCGGAAAACGCTGTCAAAGGTACGATGTTTGAGATAAACTCAATTGTCTTAAATCAAATTAATGACAATAGACCGGGCTATCAAACTGCTATCCCAGATGTGTGAGTTTTTTTAATTCAAAATTTTGAGAAATCCATTTTTTTTAACAACATTTTCAAGACAAAATCAGAATTCAAGAATCAGAAAAACCGGAATACATGTGATCGCGACGTATGGGGTGAACATGTGTACCAAATTTCAAGTCGATATCTTCGAAAATGACTGAGTTATGACCTTTAAATGAAAAAATCGACCACCTCTCACAGCATTACTATGCATAAAAAACGCATTTCCATTTTTGCTTTTTACTTCTATTTATATGGAACAAACAATGTTCTAAGGTCATTTTACGCGTTCTAGACGAAAAACAAACCCATAAACATGTGTTACAACGCCTAATGACCGTAATCTGCAGTTTGACCTCGTGACCTCGGATGACCTTGACCTGACCCAAGGTCATAAACAGCTTAGAAAGGTACTTAGAAGTGTCAGACACACGAATCATACCGATTTATCGACAGCTTATGCGTTTAATATCGCAATTTTGCGCGACAATTCTATCCATCGAGACCTTTTGACACGGTCAAACATTTTGTACTTGACCTGACCTGTGACGTTATCGGTGGCCCCGAGGTCAACAATATTATGCTTCCCTCGATAAATTTCCCAGGGCTATCGAATGCCGTTGATTTGTTACATTCGGTCCAGTAGTTCCGGAGATCCGAGGGTGGGGGAGGGGGGGGGGGGGGGGGGGGGGCAAAAAATAGCCCCCCCAGTAAGTCGCGTTATGAAATATACCCCAGTAACTCGCGGGTTAACACATCGAAGGTGCATATATACCCAAGGAAGGGGTATGTTCGCGACAAAAAAGGTCTCACACGATTCCCCGTGCCAAGTTGCAGGATGACAATAATTTGCAGAGTTGTTCCCTCTGACCTTCAAGGTGAAAATCAAGGGCAAATGACGGAGAAAACTGTAGAGACCAAAGTTACCGTCCGATCGCGACAAAAATGGTCTCAAACGATTACCCGTGTCCATGTTCAGGATGTAAAGCATTCTTAGAGTTGTGCCCCGTGCCTTTCAAGGTCAAATTAACTCTTTGACCTCCCGAGGTCAAACGATTGATCTCAGCGAGACATGCTTTTAGGTTTCGAATATTTGTATTTGTATTTGTATTTGACGTTGGACCCCATCCACGCCGAAGCGGGCTATTCCGGGGCCACATAAAAGCATGGACAACACGAATGATACACTCATCCTAATATAAAATGAAGACAGTTTTACTACAGCACATACTCCCATACAGCACATACTTCAATACTCTCACATACACATTACATCACATACACTGCAATGCTCTCACACGCACATTACATTATATACATCAGGCTACTCTGGTTGAGGCATGTTCTGTATCGCTCTTTTGAATGCGGGCATGGCTGAGTGACGTGTCGCTAAAGGCAGCTCATTGTAATTTTGCACAACATGATATAGAAAGCGGCGCTTGCCAGCCTCTGTCCTCACGCGTGGAAGGGCCAGGTCAGAGTTCTGTCGCGTAGAGCGGGAGCGGAGATCAGAATTGACATGAAGCTGGGAAGCAAGAGCCTGTGGTTCCCCGGTGTTTCGAATTTTGTGTAGTAGATTTAGGGAGTGCTGTCTGTAAAGCTGCTGGGCAGTGGGCCAGCCAAGCTCAGCTCGCACGTCAGAGATGTGATCAAATTTACGTTTGCCAGATATGACTCGAAGGGCAAAATTTAGAATTTTGTCAAGGCGTTGTATGTTCCTCTGCGAGCCATTGCCAAATACTGCTAAACAGTACCGAACGTGTGAAACGACCAAGGCATTTACAAGAAGGGGCAACAGCTCGCGGGGGATGCTGTGCCGCACGTGCGATGGCCCAATGAGGATACCACTACATTTTTTTTACCAGGGAAGACACGTGTGAGTCCCATGTGAAGTGCTTATCAAACAGAACACCTAAATTTTTGACGTATGGGCTCTCTTGTACTATGTCTTCGCGGAACTGAACAGCAACAGGGTGAAGGTCGCGACAATTTTGGCGGGATCCGAACGCTATTAATTCGGTCTTGCTTGTATTTACTTTGAGACCATGAGAGTGAAACCAGGTATCAAGTGCACTCAGGGTGTCCTCCAATTTACTGACCAGATCATTGAGTTGGTGTTTTTTGCCGGATAACAAAATTTGAGTATCATCAGCGTACTGGACCACATGAGCATCCCCCGCGAACAGGCACATAGCGTTAGCGAATATTTGCAAAAGTAAAGGCCTAAGAGACGAGCCTTGAAAAACTCCGATAGAGTTGGGGAGAGGCCTGGAGAAATGAAGGTTCCCACTCCCATCAGCCGTACAGACAGACTGAGTGTGACCGCAGAGGTATGATGTAAACCAGGTGGGATCGATGTTATATGTACGTAGTTTAGAGAGGAGAATAGAATGGTCGATGACATCAAAGCACTTGGATAAATCGAGGAGACAGAGAAGGGTGAGTTCCTGGTGGTCAATAGCAGAGAGGATGTGATCAGAAACAGTCAGAAGGGCGGTCTCAGTAGAGAGCAGGGAGCGGAACCCGTGCTGGGATGAGGAGAACAGGTGGTTATCCGACATGTATGAGTAAAGCTGACTGAATATACTCATAGATACCTACATTTGGTATACGTTTGAACACAATCGATTGGTAAACAACGAATACGTATTTGGACGGCTCGTGAAAGTTCCAGGTGACCTGAGGTCAAACGGTGATCCGGAGGGGTCAAGTTTTGAGTTATGCACCTTCGGTGGGTTAAAGGGAAGGCGTTGGTGGTGTAATGTTAGCTCTAATTTATTTTGGGAAAAACTTATGCGGTACCGCGCCATTCTGCCGTGTGCCATAACGTTAACTTATGCCGTGACCTGAGGTCAAACGATGACCTGAAGGGATTAGGTCGCTCTTTGTGCAAGATCTATAGCCTGGTGGGAATATTCATGCGTTGAAAAACTTCGGTAAGTACTTTAGGAAAAATGTTATGTTGTTCCCGAGATTTGACCTCGCAGGTACTCTATGACCTCCCGAGGTCAAACGATTGACCTCTGCAAGAAATGCTTTTAGGTTTCAAATATAATTATAGACACCAACATTTGGTATAAGTTTGAACACAATCGATTGGTAAACAACGAATAAGTATTTGGACGGCTCGTTAAATGCATAATAGCGCCTTTCCAGGTGACCTGAGGTCAAAGGTGACACGGAGGGGTCAAATCGTGCGATGTACACCTTCAGTGGGTTAAAGGGAAGGCGATGGTGGTAGAATGGGTTCTCTAGGTGATTTTGGGAAAAACTTAATGCGGTACCGCGCCATTCTGCCGTGTGCCATAACGTTAACTTATGCCGTGACCTGAGGTCAAGCGATGATCTGAAGGGATTCGGTCGCTCTTTATGCACCATCTATGGTCTTTTGTAAATATTAATATATTGGACTGATTCCCCTAAGCCTTTTAGGAAAAAAGTTATGCGGTACCGCGCCATTGTCTAAAATGCCCCATTACAAAATGTGGACGTGACCTGAGGTCAAACGGTGACATTTTCGGATACATATTTTGTTGTGCACCATCTATGTGCTAATGCAAAAATTGTGGCACTGCGATGACACGTCTACTTTAATTATCATAGGAGTTATGCGGTACTGCGATTTTTGGCCAAAACCGTATTTTGTCACGTGTTTTGTGACCTAAGGTCACAGGGTAGCAGAGTAAGGTCATCTGTTGTATTGTGCATAAACTATGGTCACTTGCGGATGGTTTTGTGCTCAATTGCATATATAAGTGCGTTTTCTGAGATTTTATAGGGTACCGCGCAAATAGTTATCACCCACTGAGAAGGTGACATTTTTGAACTGAGGTCAAACAGTGACCTGGGCTGGTCCAATATTGGTTTGTGCATGCTCCTCATCCTGTTCCGAGTATTTTTTTAGTAGGAAATTTGTATCTAAGTCAATTAGGTGAAAGGTTATGGGGTACCGCGTATTTGACCTGTTTGACCTATTGTGGCCGCTGTAGGTCAAACTGTTTGTTATATTCGCGTATAACTTCATAGGCTGTGTAATGACGCCATTGGGCGTGCATTATCGTGTGCAAATTTGGGCGAAATCGGAGTTACTTTGAATAAGCATTTAAATACGAATACGAATACGTTGCTGTCTTCATGGACGTTGAGGGGACCTACCAAGGCCTGAAAGGGCCTACCAAGGCCTGGTGCCCAGTTTGCTACGTGACCCCCTCCTTGACCGAATCCTGGATCCGCCACTGGGCGGATCCATGGGGCAATGCCCCCCCCCCCCCCCTTGAGCCTCGAAGGGCCCAATAGCCCGAGGGGACCCATAGCCGATCGAAGTGACTCAAAACGAATTTCATTTTGTTTGCAAATAAGGCGCAAGTAAAGTAGTAGTAAAACAGCAAAGCGCAAGGCCTGAGGGTCTCTGCGGGCCTGAGGGGCCCTCTGGCCAGGGGCTTCGCCACGGGGGGGGGGGGCGTATCCCCCATTCTTGAGCTAGGGGGATTATCCCCCAATTTTTCCTGACAACAACTAGAAATCAGTGTTCAGTTGTACTCATTATCTGTTACTTCTCCCCCGTTCAACAAGCTTTCGCTGACGCTCCACTGCACCCCCCGCTCAACAGCTTTTCGCTGACGTTGCATCCCCCGCTCAACAACTTTTCGATAACGCTCCACCCCACCCACCCCGGTCAACAACGGGTTTCCTCCTCCTTCCCCATCCCAAAATGCGTTCCGCCGCCCCTGATCTGAACTCTGGAATACTTGGTTCCGCTGTCCGCACTCCGCAGTCCGCAGGTATGATGGAGGGGTGTACCGGCAATGCCGGAGGGCTGCACCATAAAGTACACATTGCACAATGTACAGTGCACACGCCATCGTCATATGTATGTACGCCTCAGTCGGTCAGTCCTTGGAACTATCCAAATGTCTATAATAAACATGTAATACGTGGCACGTGCCAATTCGCTGAGCGCATCATTGAGGCCGATTAGCGCACTAAATTCGTGCCTCCAGAAGGTAGGTGCCTGGGAGACTGATTAACTCTGCGACACAACATTCAGCATGGGTCACCTTTGCGATCATTTATTGGCTGTGGAAGGCGTCTATTGCCTAGACAGAAACTGCTGAGCTATGCGGCACAGCATGCATCAGGCGTTTGCTTTGAGATACATCTATGGGCTGAATTAGGAACTGCTGGGTTATGCGGCACAGCATGCATCAGGCGTTCGCTTTGAGAGACATCTATGGGCCGGATTAGGAACTACTAAGCTGTGCGGCACAGCACGCAGCAGGCGTTCCATTTGAGAAACATATGTTGGCTGGAGCCTGGAATAGGAACTACTGAGTTGTGTGGCACAGCAGGCGTCAGGCGTTCCATTTGAGTGAGACATCGACGCAGCGGAATGATCGACGCAGCGGAGTAGGAACCGCTGCACTGTAGCCATCATTCTCTATGACAGGGGCAGATACAGGGCGGGGGCGGCCGCCCCCCCTGCGGGCGGATACAGGGGGGGGGGGGGGCTTGGCCGCCGCCCCCTGCCGCTCCCCCCCCCCCTGCTCCCCCCCTCCGCGCCGAAGGCGCAGAAATAGACATGCTTACGGGGCTTGATATCTGTCATTGGCTGCACTCAGATCAGTGGCGTACCCAGGATTTACTCCAGGAGGGGGCAATTTTTGTTCAGGGGGGGGCATAAAGTACTCCCACCAAAAAAAAATCACCGGATTTGGCCCACTATATTTTTTAAAAGGCATATTTTTAGTACTTCTCTCTTTTAAAAAAATAAAATAAAAAAATCATTCATTTTTTTACCAAAGGGGGCACGTACAGACCTTCAAAGGTGGGGGAAAATTACCCCGTTTGTAATGAATTTCCCCTTTCCCCTCCCATTTCCCATTCCGAAACCAACCATATTGCTGTTCTGGATCCGCCGCCCCTTGGCCTGGACCTGCCCCTGGATCCGCCCCTGGGCCTAACCTTGGGTCTGGGCCTGCCCCTTGACCTGCCCCTGGATCCGCTCCTGGGCCTGGGGATGCCCCTGGATCCGCCCCTGGATCCCCCCCCCCCCCCTTGGCCTATCCCTGGGCCTGGGCCTGCCCTGCCCCTGGATCCGCCCCTGGGCCTGGCCCTGGATCCGGCCCTTGGCCTGGGTCCGCCCCTGGATCCGCCCCTGGGCATACCCCTGGGCCTGGGCCCTGGCCTGCCCCTGGATCCGCCCCTGGGCCTGGCCCTGGATACGCCCTTGGGCCGGCCCCTGGGCCTGCCTCTAGAACCGCCCCTGGGCCTGGGCCTGCCCCTGGATCCGCCCCTGGGCCTGCCCCTGGATCCGCCCCTGTGCCTGTCCCTGGATACGCCCCTGGGCCTGGGCCTGCACCTGGATCCGCCCCTGGGCCTGCCCGTAGATCCGCCCCTGGATCCGCCCCTGGGCCTACCCCTGGGCCTGGGCCTGCCCCTGGATCCGCCCCTGGGCCTGGGCCATATCACAGTGAGTCTGGCCGGCAGCCCAACCCTTCACCCTTCACACGCAGTAGCAGTGCAGTGGGTCGCGGGCCGGCTCCGCCCCGGGCGGCGAGTGCGGCGGAGCACGTCGGGTTATGCAGGATTAACGGTTAAGCAGGTAAACGGTCGAACTCCGCACTGTGCTCAGGGTGCCGACCTTTGTTTATGCCAGGTCTTTGTTTATGCCACACGCATTAGCCGAACCGCTGCACGATTTACGTTCGGTCATGTACCCCCGCTGTTAACACGGCTACAGAGTGGCAGCTAAACAGCCAGGTGTCACTTGGGCATTTCAAAATAATCTTTTTGTGACAGTTTTGGGAACCTGTGGGGCTGACGATATCTTTTCGGATTAACAAATTTAGTTTTGATGTTATCGACCCTTTTTTTCATCTGGACGGCTTTGACTGGAGCCAAGCTGATCGATGTCGCACTTCTGCGAGATTGGATGCGGTACATATCATTCTTATAATATCATACATATAGTATACAATAAAGTGCATATAATATGATATAATAATATCAATAATAATATATTTGAATAATATCGTATTAGATCGTTCTCCTATTGCCGCGCTCCAGTGAGAATCATTGAATGTAGAAATGTAGAAATGCGCTGCGATCATCGATCTATGATGACGCCTGTAACTTGTTGCTTCCACGTCCATGAGCCAATCTTGCTGGTGACATAGATACCAAGTACACGCTGAACCTCAAGTGAGACGGACCACAAGCAGTGACTACCGCAGCGACATCATGCGGCAAGTTGATAAAGCTCTACCTTCCGCTATCTGACTGTGGTGGCAGCACTGTTCGGCAAAGCGCCGAGGCATGACACATTGTCAGTTTCCAGATAATATAAAACGGCGTAGACTTATCAATGGTGATCTAATCCTATTAGCGGCAGCTTCTTTCTACCCCTATTAGTGACAGGCGGGGGAGGGGGTGGGGCGGATTCGCCCCCCTGGAGATCTTGAGATCCACCCGTCCGAATTTCACAAATCAAACGGCGTTCGATTTCCCTCAACACGATCTACATTTCTAAAAAAAATCCTAAGTCTTTGATAGGGGGCAATAGGGGGGGGGGGGGGGGGGCAAAAACTAACAAAATTAGAGGTATATTTGATCCACCACAGCTGCCATGCTTATCAACCGATTTGAACGCAACTAATGGAGATCGATAGATATTGAATTGGAGATTGATATATGACGGTGACTTTTGAAAATGCAAAATCATAGGCGTTTGTAGGTCACTAAATATGGGGGCAAAATAAATGACTTATAAAACCGTCTTTTTCTCTCTTTTTGGATAAATGAAATGGTGTGTTATTGAGACATCGGACACAACAGGTATAAAGCATATTTCCATCCATTGGCGGTGCCAGGTTATCGAAAAAGGGAGGCAAAATATACAAAAAATAACTTCCTGTAGCCCTCCTTTTTTCAAGTCCCTGAAACCGCCTTTGCCGTGCAATTTTCATTATATTTCACTAAAATCAACTAATTTGCACTTATTTCAATCACCGTAAACCTATGTAACTCCTTTATACTTCCGACATTTAGGAAGAAGCTGTGAAGATCGCATCTTCGTATTATTGCCAAATGTCGCAACAAATCCAAAACCCGGGCCCTGGAACCGCCTCTGTTAAGGTTAGAATCTCAAAATTTTGACACTATATGCGGAATTCAATTCTAGGAAAAGTCACAACATTTTATGGGTCTGCTTTTTCGCTGCTAGCTGTTCGGGAGATATTTGCGAAAAACCTGAGGGGTAGGCAGAATCTGATCCCTGCCGCTAATAGGGTTAACTTGAGAAGGAAAAAAAAAACAATTGTGATGTTTAAAGGGACATTGTCTCTTTAATGTAAAATGTGATATGTTAAAGAGCAATCGCATCTGATTAACACTATGAAGTCCGTTTTTCGAAATTCGCGCCCATTCGCCCAATATAATAGTTCACAGTTCGGTTTTCTTCCAGCCAATGACCTTGACGGGCCCGCCCACCACTACGCACTAAAATCAATTAATTGCAGTGTTGTGCAACAATTGTAAATAGGTATATTTTTTGCTTAAGCATTCTGTCGAAATTTGTAATGTCAGAAAACATTTCATGTCTTGTTATGCCCGATTTAAGCCCAATAATTGGATGCAAGAAATAAAAAAATTCCGAAGGGAAAATATTAATTCCGAAAGGATTTGGATTTTTCCGAAGGGATTCTGATTCCGACTGAGTTTTTTTTTGTAGCAGCAACTCAAGTGCGCCAGATGCGCCAGATTCGTTTCATGCAGTCAACAGGAACCACAATGTATAATTGCATTGCCGCCTCATCCAATTGTTGCAATAGCGTCAGCTGACGGATGGTCAGATGCAGTTAACTGGAACAAACGCTTTCATAATCCATATATGTAGTGTTGTGTAGAAATCGTAAACAGTTTTTCGATTCTTATGAAAAATGAAATGAATGATGTTTTTTTATTTGAGCTGCTTGGGTAAGCCTTTGATGACAATTAAAAATAATAAGTAGTCCTTAGGAATGGTTTCAGCCGGTTTTTGCGATATCATCCGATAGAGGCAGTTATTTGTATTTAAGTGGTACCTGATTTGGAGTCATGTTTATCATTTTCTTCATGTTTGAAGCCATTTTATTAAAAAGAAAACATTTTCGTGTGCAAAGGCGTTGGAAATGACTTGTGTTACCGAAACATGTTTCGTATTTTACTTGTACTGTTATTTTGATCTCATTATAGCATTAAAGGAAATAGTTCACCTTCGGAAAAAAATTCAGAACACGATTTGATTATATTTTTTAATACAGTTTCTTTTTTTCTTTTCAAAAATGGTCCTACATCGCGCCAATTCAGGACAGAAGGTCGTAAATTATTAATGTTATGGTGTGCGTTATTGGTCTGCGCATGCTCAGACCATTGCTGGCACTCAGACGGTACGGTATATCATATATGCGCCACATTCCTTCGCCAAAAAGTCAAATATCTTCGGCTGGAGAGTCTTTTCAGCCAAGAAAAGTTGCAGATAAGGATTTCTCAACACGGGCTGCTAAACTGCTATTTCAGTTCAAAATCCCATGTTGAAGGTGAACTATTTCCTTTAAACAGTTTTCAAGAAATCGAATTTTTAACACATTGACGGTGATAACTTTTGGTGGATAACTTTTGGTGGATACCTTTTGGTGGATTGGTGATAACTTTAACCCGCCATTGACTGGGGCTCATCCGAACGCCATTGACTGGGGAGGGGACACCCCCCCCCCCTGGTTATCTCCCGAACCAATGATCGCAGCGAGACGCACAAAGCGGCATGCAAAATCTCTCAATGAGACGCATCTAAAGCGCACTCGAACGTTTCAAATTGAGGTCACATGTCAAGTTACGGTCAGGTGAAAGGTCAAAATCGAGGTATTTGGGTGTATGGGCCATACTTTCCATCCCAAGCCTTCGATTGCGACCATGGTCACCCAAAGTGCTCTATAGATATAATACACATCCCGCATGAGCTAAAGTGAGATTGTTGGCAAAGTTCAAGGTCAAGGTCAGGTCACAAAAGGTCACTATGCGCAAAATATCTACGAAAGTCATGCAACTTATGTTTTATGGCTTATTTTACACGTATAATTTGATAGTGATAGTCATTTTACCACCTGGCAGGGCCAGCGCCACATATTTTCGGTTGGGGGGGCAGCTTTTCCAGAAAAAGGGCCCTTGGCCAAAAGGGCCCACCCAGCCTGCAATATAATGTAATATATATTTAATATCATTTCCGTCTTTCTCGTCCCCGCACGGATTAGCAATTATTTATGATCAAACTTGAGCACTTTAAATAGAGCATCACAGCCTGTATTTTCAAGTGGCATTTTGGCGTCACGCAGTTCAAGTTTTTACTCAATGTAACTAAGTTATCAACTATAACTTTTTCATTTCTTGCGACATGTACGAAGTATGTTTACTATAGTTCACTAGTTACCAGAAGGAATTTACTAGTCATCACATTTTCTGTCGGTGCTATCATCTCAGACAGGCACGTAGCCAGGATTTCGTCCAGGGGGGGGGGGGGCGTCTCGAAAGAACCCCTTCCCGAGCGTTGAAAGGGACCCTTTCCAAGCGTTGAAAGGGCCAAACAAAACGGATGAAAAGGCACGTTACTAGGATGGAAAATGCATGTCAGGAATGGTATGGGCCATACCAACTTTTAGGAGCTGGAATTAGCAAACTGCCATATAAACTTTGGAACCAGTGACACCAATTTGGAATCAGCTATACCAACTTAGAATATTTTTAAGCTCAAGACCTGGAACTCTTAAACAAATGGCGCCGCGGAGCGGCGCGAAAATTTTGAGTCTAATGCCCTGGATATTATTTCTCATCAATGCGTCACATTGCGTATGGTGCGGACCTCTAAAAATGCTATATTGTGCGTTTAGAAGTGCGGTAAAAAGTGCTAAAGTGAACTATTTTGCCCAATTATATAGTAAAGTAGCAACATAGTACATAAATGCGCCGAGAAACGGGCCGTTTTTTTCTAACCCGCATATAATTGACTTTGTAGTTCAATTGCGCCGCGGAGCAGCGCGAAAATTTTGAGTTTTATTCCCTGGACAACTGCATTCTTACTGTTGAAAGGCCCAGGGTCTCTTCAGAGCGTCTAGGGCCCCTCCGACCTTTTCAACGCCCTTCCGACCTGTTCGTGCTAATGGTATCATCTGGGAACCGCGAAGCGAAAAGACATGATGTGGAGTGGGTGATATATATAACATACAAAGAGGGCTTTCACTACAAGACAAATTTAAATCGGAGCTTTCGGGTATATTGTAACACCCTGACGAAGGGTGTTACAATATACCCGAAAGCTCCGCTTTTAATATTTGTATTGTAGAGTAAGTCCTCTTTGTATGTAATCTTCATCTGGGATCTCTACGTGCTTTTGGTCCTTCCGGTCTGACCAGGGACTTCTCTGACCTTCCAAGAAGCCCCTCTTGTGTGTCAAGGGCCCCTCCGACCTTTTCAACGCCCTTCCGACCTGTTCGTGCTAATGGTATCATCTGGGAACCGCGAAGCGAAAAGACATGATGTGGAGTGGGTGATATATATAACATACAAAGAGGGCTTTCACTACAAGACAAATTTAAATCGGAGCTTTCGGGTATATTGCAACACCCTGACGAAGGGTGTTACAATATACCCGAAAGCTCCGCTTTTAATATTTGTATTGTAGAGTAAGTCCTCTTTGTATGTAATCTTCATCTGGGATCTCTACGTGCTTTTGGTCCTTCCGGTCTGACCAGGGACTTCTCTGACCTTCCAAGAAGCCCCTCTTGTGTGTCAAGGGGCCATTCGGCCTGTCCAGAGGTCCTTCTGACCTGGCCAGGGACTGCACTGGCTGCTTTGTCACCCTGCCGACATGCTCAGGGGCCCCTCCGACCTGCCGCCCCTCCAGTCTGGCTAGGAACTCATCTGGCATGTTCAAGGGCCCTTCCGACCGGCCCAGGGACCCTTTCGGTCTAGCCAGGGGCCCCTCTGACTTGCCCAGGAGCCACTCCGATCTGCCCAGCGACTCTTCTGGTCTAATTGCGTTGGCTGCTTTGTCGCCCTGCCAACATGTTCAAAGGGCCCTCCGACCTGCCTTGGGGCCCCTCCGTGCTGGTTAGGGGCCAATTCAGCACGTTCAGGGGCCATTCTTACCAGCCCAGAGGTATTTTCGGTCTGGTCAGGGGCCTCTCCGATCTGCACAGGGGCCCTTTGAACTTTCCAGGAGCCCTCTGGTCTTTCCAGGGGCCCTCCAGCCTTCTAAGGGGCCCTTCCGACCTGGCAAGGGACTGCGCTGGCTGCTTTGTCGCCTTGCGACATGCTCCGAGGGCCTCCGACCTGCCCTGGGGCCCGTCCGTGCTGACTAGGGACCCATTCGGCATGTTCAGGGGCCCTTTTGACCCACCTAGGGGACCTTTCGGTCTGGTTAGGGGCCCTCTGACCTGCACAGGGGCCCTTGTAACTTCCCAGGGGCCCTCTGGCCCGTTCAGGGACCCCCCAACCTGCTCAGGGACCCTTATCACCTGGCAAGGGACTGCGCTGACCGCTTTGTCGCCCTGCCGACATACTCAAGGGGTCTCTCGACCTTATTTCACATAATCAGGTCGTTCCACTGTGACATGGTTATTCCACGACCATCGAACACGATCAGACAGTTGTCAAATCAACCTTAATACGACTAAAAAAGAAGAAGAAAAAATTACACAAATATTTACAATGAACAAATCATGCAAGTAGCAAGTCACGAATCTTGGTCTTGAACGGTGGCATAGCCAGGCCAGAGTGCCCATTGGCGATCACGAGTCGGTTATACAGCTCAGCAGCTCGGTACACAAATCGTCGTTTCCCATGATTGTTTCTGACACGGGGCAAGCTGAGATGGTGAGACTGCCTAGTGTCACGGCGCACATGCTCGCGGTTGTATGTAATGCACGAACGCAACAAGTCAGGTTTTTCGTAAGTGAGTATACCGTGCAGCAGACAAAGATCAAAATATGACACCATGTCAGACGTACCCAACCATCTGAGATCACCGATGACATCGGAAATATGGTCATACTTTCGCCTCCCGGAAATGACCCTGGCTGAGAAGTTAAACACTTTCTGCAACTTGGTAATGTTCGTGCGGTTAGCGCTCCCGTAGACTTGTACACAATACCGTACATGGGAAAGGACCAGGGCGTCAGACCTGCCCAGGGGCCCCTCTGTGCAGGCTAGGGGCCCATTCGACGTGTTCAGGGGGCCCTCTGACCAGCTCAGGGGCCCTTTCGGTCTGGTCAGGGACCCCTCTGACATGCACAGGGCTCTTTTGAACGTCCAAGGGGCCCTCTGGTCTTTCAGAGAGGGCCCTGATGGCCCTAAAGGGCCTCTGAAGTGCTATAAACTCTCTAAAGACCACGCTTCGCGTGGTAAAGAGCCCATGATACCGCGCTTCGCGCGGTCTCGTCGGCCCTTTTCGGCGTTCGCAGCGCGCCTAAAAGGGCCTTCCTGGCCTCCAGGGGGGGGGGGGGGGGGGGGGGGGCACCCGCCGCCCCCTTGGCTATGTGCCTGATCTCAGATGACAGCAAAACGTTCCGAAGGTGGAACGACGAGCACCGTTCAGGGACGCATATTCGCGCGCCATATCCCGATCAGGAACCTCTCGCGTCTCCTGATGGACATGGGACTTGGCAGACTGCCACAGAGTTGAGCTTGCGCTGCTTCATCGCGCCCAGAGACAGTCTGAGAGAACATTCAGCTCGTCCACCCGCCAGGCTGGCCGAAAAGGGCCCAGCTGGCGGTTGGAGGGGCATCTGCCCCTCCTACCCCCCCCCCTGTGGCGCCGGCCCTGCCACCTGACCTCATTTAAGTGAAGTAAGTGTCAAGCTCAGGTCAAGGTCAGGTCACATTCGGTTAAAATGAGAAATTGATCAATCTAAATAAAGAAAAACATGGTTCTGGACCAGTGTGGCCTCAGAAATACAGTGGTGACGTTTATTTGATCGTAGCTAGTCATTAACAAACATCATGGGGACTCATACTATAGAAGCCAGTCCAAAATCATGATATTGTTTTGAAATTTGGTTTGTGAATTGCCCATATGTGGTTCTCTAATATATGTTCCGTTTTTTAAGTATCTTCGAAAAATTTGATTTTGTGGGCATTTTTCCAAAACTTTTTTTTTTGTTTGGGGTCAAAAACCAAACTTTTCAAAAAATCAGAGATATTCATTTTGTAGCCATTGGCATTTGCTATTTTTAAGTTTTTTGCTATTTTTTTGCTATTTTTTTTTGCATTTCGCTCTAAATATGGCCTTTGTGCGGTCTGTTAAAGTTTATCTGATTTTGTTTTGTCTCGTCAAACTCGTGTGTAGTGACGTCACTCAATTCGTTATATCTCAAACAAATTGATTAAATTGCTTTATTTTTGCACAGAAAACGTAAGATTGATGTAGGAAAAGGCACCTAAAGTTCCACGTTGATAACGCTATTGGGTTTTGAGCTATTGCCAAAGTTCGTCAGCCCCCCCCCCCTTTTTCGCCCCCACCCTCTGTCAATGGCGGGTTAACCCGCGAGTTACTGGGGTATACTTCATAACGCGACTTACTGGGGGGGGGGGGGGGGGCTATTTTTTGCCCCCCCCCTCTGATCTCCGGAACTACTGGACCGAATGTAAAAATTCAAACGGCATTCGATAGCCCTGGGAAATTTATCGAGGGAAACATAATATTGTTGACCTCGGGGTCACCGATGACGTCACAGGTCAGGTCAAGTACAAAATGTTTGACTGTGTCAAAAGGTCTATGGATTTTTTCCCCTTTTTCTTTCTTCTTTTTCTTTTTCTATTTTTTTCTTTTTTCTTCTCTTCGATGGAATTGTCGCGCAAAATTGCGATATTAAACGCATAAGCTGTTGATAAATCGGTATGATTCGTGTGTCTGACACTTCTAAGTACCTTTCTAAGCTGTTTATGACCTTGGGTCAGGTCAAGGTCATCCGAGGTCACGAGGTCAAACTGCAGATTACGGTCATTAGGCGTTGTAACATATGTTTATGGGTTTGTTTTTCGTCTAGAACGCGAAAAATGACCTTAAAGCATTGTTTGTTCCATATAAATAGAAGTAAAAAGCAAAAATGGAAATGCGTTTTTTGTCATAGTAATGCTGTGAGAAGTGGTCGATTTTTGTCATTTAAAGGTCATAACTCGGTCAATTTGAAAGATATCGACTTTAAATTTGATACACATATTCACCGCATACGTCTCGATCACATATATTCCGATTTTTGGATAATTCTGATTTTTTCTTGAAAATTTTGTTAAAAAAAAATGTCTTTGGTTTTCTCAAAATTTTGAATACAAAAAAACTCAAAAATCCGAGATGGCAGTGTGATAGCCCGGTCTATTGTCAGTAATTTGATTTAATATAATTTAGTTTATCTCAAATATCGTACCTTTGACAGCGTTTTCCGCAAACCATTATTTTGCAACAAAAACCGAAGAACATGACTTCACTCTGACGTCATTGCCGGTTGACCTATCATAGCCTCATATTTTTCATTTTGCTAACATGTGTAGAATTGATGTGAGAAAAGTTACTGCAAGATTGGTGACGATATGGGTGTTCGTTTAGGAGTTATTGCAAAATAACGGGAGGGGGGGGGGGCAAAAAATAGCCCCCCCCAGTAACTCGCGGGTTAAAGCATCAATATTAAAACAAGTAATTGCATCTTATCTTACCTAATTGAGTCACCTTGCCTCACCATATGGGATGATGCATTGTTTTAGGTCGCTACTCTGTCTCAAGGTTGTAAAGGATGCAATCCAAGATTCCCTTGCTTCTGGATATAGGCAGACCTCTGATTAAACTGTGTCATGAGAAAACAGCATCGTTTTCCGTTTGGTTTTGTGGCAATGACAAGTTTACCAGGTCAAGCACTGAGTCCCATACTAGCAGGGGCGTAGAAACGCCATGCAAAGTGTGTTGGGGGCAGTGTGAGTGTGTGTGTTTGTGTGTGTGTGTGTGGGGGGGGGGGGGGGGCAGTGAAACTGATCTCGTTTTGGGGGAAACCCGATCCCCTTATGTACGATTTTTTCCTTCAGATTTGAGCTCTTCTCATCTTGTTGTACCTTTCTTGGTGGACCCGAGCCGACATTTTCCCCCGTAATCTCCGAAAAACCTCATGGGAGTGTTAAAACCCCTCCAGCGGGGCGCGGGGTTCCAACACCTCCAATTATTTCAGGATCATGTGATTTTAGCTCATTCTCGATGACCCAGGTGTAATTGTTGCTCATAATCGAGCTAGAATCCTGAATGAGCATATCATTATGCAAAATGGGTGTCAAATTTGAAATCAGCGTCACAAAATGTCCTAGAAACTGCCAAGGGAAAAAAGGTCATCTCATCTCAGAGGTCACGATCTCAGTAGAAGCCATAAATGTCACCTGGAAACACCTGTGCTTACGCTCCTGAACAACAAACACTCGGAAACTGCACAAGTTACAAGGGTAAATACTACGGGACGCCAGTTGCGCCTGACATGACCTTGAGAAACAGGTCATAGGTCACGGGTCATAGGGGGTAGAAGTTTCACACTTTTCCGAGTATGTGTCAAATGGTTCACAAATAGGGTACTGGAAGTTTCATCGCAATCAGTTGATAACTACGCGAGTTATTCCCGAGCAACAGAGGGGTGGCATCTACCCCCCCCCCCCACCCCCCACCCCCACCCCCACCCTACACTGGCGGCGAGGGTTAAAGTCTTCTCGTGCAAGACGCTCCTCGGGGCGTCTTGTCTGATATACCTTATGTGAGTATGGAATCTGGTTTTCGTCGCTTATTTTTATAGTAAAATGTTGATTGATCTGTGCAAGAAATCCCTGCAAGAAGTTGTTAAGGAAACACATCTCATGGTCCCGAGGACGCCAAAGTTGACCTCGAAGAGGTCGCAAGTCAAATATGCTACATGAATCTATAGCATTAGGTTGTCGGCACAAAAGTCAACAACAAAAATTTGGTGAAATTTCGGCAAGTTTAGCCATTTATTGTGAAGATACCTATTCGCATTCTCCTTTTTTCCATCGAATTATAATGGAGAGGTCACACACTCAACCTTACCTTAGCTCACCGATATACCTATTTTAATTCCTTTTTTTGTATTGACATGTATTGGGGGAGGTCACACACTCGACCTTACCTCAGGTCACTGATATACAATCAGGTATAACATAATTATAGGTGCTTACGACTTGATCAAATAATCTGAGTTACAAGCGTCTCGGACAAGCACTGTGGCTGTGGCACGACCGCAAATTTTTGGAGACGCAACTTTTTAAAGCATACGTTGCACAGTGGGCGAGAACGGCCTTCTAGCGCGACACGGCGTTTCTGCTTCAATTTACGGCATCGGTTTAAACATGTAGCATATCAATCGATAGCTGATGAATCAGGCAGCTCAAAATATGCACTTTATTTTATCTGGGTTTGACCAGGCATTGACCAGGGTCTCAGCCGAACGCCATTAACCGGGGGGGGGGGGGGATGATACTGCCCCTCCCCCTCGTTATCTACGGAACCAACCAATGATTGCAACGAGGCGAGCAAGACGGCATCGAAAAGCTCTCAATGAGACGCATCTAAAGCATACTCGAAATTGTCGAATTGAGGTCACATATTAGGTCAAAGTCAGGTCAAAGGGCAAAATCGAAGGATTTCAGTTTATGGGCCATACTTTTCATCCATTATCCAAAGCATTTGATTGCGACCAAGATCACCCAAAGTGCTCTCAAAGGTATAATACAAATCCCACATGAATTAAAGTGAGATTGTTGGCAAAGGTCAAGGTCAAGGTCAGGTCACGAAAGGTCACTATGCGCAGAAGATCTACGAAAGTCATGCGACACATGTTTTATGGGCTATTTTATGCGTATAGTTCGATAGTGATAGTCATTTTACCATCTGACCTCATTTAAGTGAAGTTAGTGTCAAGCTCAGCTCAGATCGAGGTCAGGTCACATCAAGTCAAAATTTGAAATTGATGAATCTAAATAAAAAAGCATGGTTCTAGACCGGTTGTGTCTCAGACATACAATACTGGCATTTATTTGTATGTATTTGGTCACTAAAAGGCAAAAAACGCAATTTCAAAATATGACGTCATGAGTTACTCATACTTAGGGAGCCAGCCATAAGTCAGTCAAAAACAAAGATATTGCTTTGAAATTTGGTTTGGGTATTGTCCATATGCGGTTCTTCAATATATATTCCGTTGTTTGGAAAATGTTTGCAAAATTTAATTTTGAGAGCATTTTTTTTTGGGGGGGGGGGGGTAAAAAAGTTTAACAAATCCTGGATAGCCATTTTGCAGCCCTTGTTATTTGCTATCTTTGACTTTGTATTTTTTAAAATTGCTTTTGTTAACTAGGGACAGCAGAGATCCGGGCAGTGCAATGGCGCAGAGTTAATAGTGATATACGCTATAAAATAAGCTCGAAAATATTAAAGCGCAAATATGCGCAAGGTTTCTTTTCTTTAGACACAAAGTATAAGCCCTATTGAGGCAGAAAAATGGCTCATCAAAGAGGAGAACCTCGGAATGAAAATTGCAGGCTTAACCCTCGCCCGGGTAGGGCAAAATTACTACGTGTTCGGGTAGGGGGGAGTACGACCCCCCCCCTTAGCGTTTCACCCCTAATATTCTAATCAAAGACGAGCGTGTTGCTGGTAACGAGAGGAAGCCACTGATACCCAATTTTAAGGTCTTGGGTCATTAGGTGACCTCTGAGGTCATGTCAATGACCCAAAAGTCATCAAAATTGTAAATGCGTATAAATTGAATTTTATCGAGCTAGAATCGCGAATGAGCATATCATAATGCTTAATGATGCCAAATTCGTAATCAGCGTCACACAATGTCCTACAAACTGCTAAATTCCCAAAAGGTCAGGTCAGGTCATCTGAGGTCAGTGACCTCGGTTGACCTGTGGCAGCGCATGACCCCAGTGGAACATATAATTATGTAAAATGGATCCCAAATTTGAAATCAGCGTCACAAAATGTCCTAGAAACCGCCAGAAGCCCAAAAAAGTAATCTGAGGTCATCGGAGGTCAATGACCTCAGTTGACCTTTGCAAAGGTTAAACTTGGTCACAATCTCAGTGGAAACCACAACTGTCACCTGGAAACACCTGTACATATGCTCCTGAGCAACACACACTGAAACTGCACAAGTTACAAGCATCGATACTGAGGGACACCAGTTGCGCCTGACATGACCTTGAGAAACAGGTCATAGGTCACGGGTCATGTTGGTTAGAAATCCAAAATTTCCGAATATCTAGATTTTGTTCTTCAAAAGTAAGGTACTGAAAGTTCCATCGCAATCGGTTGGAAACTACGCGAGTTATTCCAGAAAAAAAACAGGGGGGGGGGGGGGGGGGGGGGTGGCATCCACCCCCTACCCGGGCGAGTTTTTTTTCTTCTAGGGTTAACTCAAGTTTTGATTCTGTTGGCCAGCTACGTCAAATAGCATACCTCACTTAAAGGGAAATCATGACCTTTTGATTTTGTTAGGAACAATGTATTTGTCTACCGTTATGGTATTTAAATGATGTGATGTAAATTTAAGAAGAAAACAAATTCCTTAATTCAAAGTTGGAAGTTTGGGAAAATTAATTATCGGTATTTTCCCTCCACAATTGAAAAGCGACACATGTGGCGCTTTTGTATCAATCTGTTCAACGTTGCTTAATGGGCACTTCGAAACAAATCGCTGACACTAAATAGGTCGCCGTCGACGTGCATCGATGATCTTCCGATTTAATTGCCAGTTTTTGTCAATGTTTGTTAATTATAAAGGATGGGCGGGTATATAATTACAACAAGCAGAACGTACAATATATTTTCCACACCATTGCGTAAAAAAGCAATACGGGAAAAGCCCGGAGTTTGATGGAAACCGGAAAGTACATGGTCGTTAAAAGTACTGAACTGGTCGTTAAAAGTGTGGAGCGCTTATCAAGATCAACTTGAAATATCCCTCGGAAGGAATTTTATATGCAAAATGCGATGAATTTACATCATGCTTTGGCCTCGTCTGTCGATTTCAAGTGCATTTTTAATTCCATTTTTGTGGGAAAAGGTCATTAGTGTTTTAGTGTTAGTGTTAGAATATAAAATTGCTCATTCACACGAAAAGGTCATATTTATATATTTCGGGCTGCTGCTGATTTGTACTTTCAAGAACAAATACCACAAAGCCTCAACGAAACGTTATTCGCCTCCAAAATGAACATATATCCATGCGATGAGAATGAGGCGCATCATAGCAATATCGGCGGCTTAAAGGGAGTGTGCCTACTGTTTTGGAATGTCAAAAATCTTTTTCATACGGTAAGTAGCTATTGATTTGATTGTTGTATATGATGAAATTCACATCTGGAGCCCCTTTAGTTGAATTTTCACATATTGTTTTTTTTAGATATCTATAAAACGATCGCCACTATGGTGATGTTATGTAAAACGCAGATTTCGCCATGGGCTGGGCTGGTCCTATGGGCCATGGGGTGGGCCTGGGCTGGGCCTGGGCTGGGCCTGGGCTGGGCCTGGGCTGGGCCTGGGCTGGGCCTGTGCTGGGCCTGGGATGGGCCTGGGCCGGACCTCAACTTTAAGAAAATCACTGGGCTCTGGATGGGCCTGGGCCTGACAATTTTGAAGTAATGCGCGCGTCGCACAAGCTCAGGTCAGAGCTCAATAATATTTTAACCAGCAGTTCACTTACACAGCAACACACTGTTGCTGTGGCTGTGGCTTTTTGTTTTTTGGTTTGCATAGTTGGTTCATTGTTTCACATTTATAGAATACAAGTAAATATGCTAGGATAATGATTGCAAATTTTGTGAAAATAATGATATGCTTAATCTGAACGGACCGGACCGGGCCTGGGCCTCAGTATTATGAATTTGACCGGGCCTGGTCCGGGCCTGGGCTTGGTGTTCATGGGCCTTGGCCGGGCCGGGCTGGGGGTTGGTGGGCCCGTGACGAACACTGGTAAAACGGCGCACATAAGACAATATAATTACGGTCACATCATGCAAGATAGAAAGACAAGTTTTGCACAGCACGTTCTTGCCACTGCGAACTTTATTATGTGCAAGTTTCGTAGCTCTAAATTTATATCTTCTTAAAAAAATGGCCCTCGGCCATCATCGAAACGGCCATCATCGAAAAACATGATGGCCGTCCCGTTTCTGTTCGGCTGCTGCTATCAGCGTGCACGAGCTGTTTTGTTGAATTGATATTGGCCGGCGCTAACAATATGCTAGCAGTTTAATCGATAGTTGCAGTGCTTCTAGTAGCAGAAGCCCTCTGGAGTCTACCCGATAACTTTTTGCTTCCAGCAAGTTCCTGGAGTCTTTGGAATGTCTCAGCAACTAGGGCGAATCTGGATAAACCAAGTCATGGGTTAATTCAGAAAATTATGTTCTATAGACCAAGTGTCAATAACCCCAAATAAGCGATATGAGTAGACACACTCCCTTTAACAATAGTGTATGTTTGAAGATATGGTGCATACAAATAATAAAATGTATTGGCGAATCGATGCATACTTTCATGCTGTGGACATTGTGTTTGAAAATGAGCCGTATAAAATAATCATTTTTGAAATTGTATTTTTCACCCTATGTCGCGCTAGCAGGCCGTTCTCGCCCACTGTGCGTTGGTTGAGGAAATGGCGTATCTCGATATCGAATTATTTGCTTGGACAACATCGCGGAATTTCAGTTGGGCTATAAGCACTGCTTTAATCAGAGACACTTGACGTGACTTAATGATCTAACCTGAGATGATCAGAGAGGAAAAAATCACCGAATGTGGACGAATTATAGACGGATAGCTGTACTTAAAGGGTGCCCCGCCACAGTCGATGTGCATTGCGCTTGTGAAAGGCTACTTTTATGTGACTTGTGTTCAGATTATAATAATTGAACGGGACACATTTCTTTCAAGGACGTTCAGAGTTCATTCGACGAATTTAGTAGGGTCACCCGTAAAGGCTAGCAAAAATACGTCCATTTTACGTGTATGCCCCGGTTTTAGTATGCTGTTTTGAACTGGACTGAAGCCTCTCTCGGGGGACAACTTGTTTATACCCGGGGGGAGGAGGGGGGGGGGGGGGGGGGGGACGGGGGGGGGACGGACGTTTTATGCACTGCTGTCACAAGATGCCCCTTTTGACATTTTTCAGAAATCTTGTTTGCGACCGGTTTTGAATGAACTAAGACAAACGGAGGCTTGGACAAATACGTCGAAATGTTCTGGCTACGTGCGCGAGTAAAACGGTGGCAAGTTCTCGTCACTGGAAGACGTCAGCGCCTTCCAAAGCTTAGCCGGGGGGGGGGGGGCGTTTTGGCGTATCGGGAACAAAGTCCTAAACTTGGAAAATTTGACCTTTGATGAACTTGGTTGAGCTCAATATTGATCTGAGCCAAACAATGTCCGAAGTAACTTCAAATGTTCTTGTTGAGGGCATTCGAACGTTTTGTTTTCGCGTCTTGTAGCCTTTTTAGTTCTCGAGTTAGTGGGGGTCATTTTGATCACCACTGCATGGCGAAGCTGTCTCAGAAGCACACCGGGGCGCGGGTTAATGATAATGCAGCATAATACCCAAATATCATTAACGAAAATAAAATAATTAGTTCCTTGGTTAATACAGCCATGCTACCAAAATTAAATGCCAACATATTAAAGTTTCAGAGAAGTCCCAGTCATTAATTTGCCATTGACTCCAGTGGCAAATATTTTCTGCTGCTGACGAATATTCACAACAGCTCAAAAGCCAATAAGGCTATGACGTGTAACTTTCTGCACCCTCTCATAGGCCCATGCCACGTAGGTATCTGTAGGTATTATGAAGTAGTTTTTTCGGAAGTTGTATATTTCTCGTCAATTTAGTGACGTCACTACGCACGAGTTTGGTGACAAATCTGTAAAACTTTAAGAAATCGGAAAAGTCCCGGTTATGAGCAAAGCAAAAGCAAAAGGTGTCAAAATATAGCAATTCGCAGTTGCTAAACAAGTGCTATTTCAGGTCTGGAAAATGCTGTTTTTTACCAGCAAAAGTTATTGGTTTAACATGTTTGCAACGTCTTTTTTCAAAGGATTCCGAAAATTGAAATACATGTTGAAGAGACACTTGTGAACAATGCAAGCAACAAATATCAAAATATGATAATTTTATTTGACATACAATTTGTTTTTGACAGATTGTTTTCTAACATAGCTTTTGATTGATAACAGTGACTTCCCTGCGACATTTTGACTGTTGGTCACTTTGTTCAAGGGTATATGCAAATAAATAACACATATACTTGGAGACATCATAAGGCATAAGCACACTTAAAATGCCATAAAAAGTCGCCGACCGTAATTAAATAAAATCGTTATTAGAAACATGTCTCGTTTTATTGCTTTCATATAATGAAATGTTAAATTTCGGTCCCATCATATGACACTAATTATGTTCCACTAATGGGCCATTTGGGAAACTAATAACATGTTAAAGAATGTCCCGATAGACATCATACGCACACAGTTCCCTCCCTCTTTAGCTATTGTAGTACATTCGGAGCCAGTCCTCAGTTCAGAGTGCGACTGGTCGCGCATGCGCACCTCCTGCCGGTCGGCGCCGGTCGGCAGCCGCGGTGCCAGTCGTGAGGCTAACCGTGCGTGTGGTGGGTGTCGCTGGCGGGCGCGGGGGCGCGGACACACGCGTCTGGTTGTCGCTCTCACAGCTTCCCAGCAGCTGCCGGCATGGACGGCTGGATGACCGGCCTGGCGCTTCTCGGTAAGTACCAGTCATCGGTGGTGGAGACTGCGACGGGATTCCAGTGGCGCCAGACACCAGCGGAGCCATCGATTTTGGCCCGTCTTCCTCGTGTTCCCGGGCGGAGTCGGTGGGGATGGCAGGGATAGAGGGAGGAGGGATAGAGGGGAAATGGATGGATAGAGGGGTGCTGGTGCTGGTGGGAAGAGAAGACCAGATCAAAAGGGAAGGCAGGGTTAGCGGGGTGCTGGTGAGAAGGAATGCCCGCGGATGTTTTGTCAGTTTGGTTAGCCCAGAATGGAAATGCTGATCCTATTTTGGAATATCTCCACCCCATTCTTACTCCAGCACACCGTAAGTCATGTGATAAAACTCGAATTATAGGTATGGCAAGCCCCACCGGCGGATTAAAGCTGCACCATTATTGTCTGCCTCTGGCTGAACGTGATCCTGTCTTTCCCTTTGGAAGTAATGTGGCGTGAATGCCGCCGGCGGACACAAGGACTTCCTCTTCAGTGGGCAACAACACGACCACTTCTCCCTGTCAGAACCACCCCTCTCTGCTACCGGGGAAACGCGAAATAACCTCCCCTCGACATTTGTCTTCCCTCTCAGTCGTGGAATAGTATCGCTCTGCGAAACACAATCAAGTTTAAAACTCAGCCAATAATCAATGCGCAATACTACACCATACCTACTCAGCAGCTAGAGCATCCTGGCGTGACACCTGTAGGAGAGTTCAAGCAAGCCGCACTATGCAGTAGTCACAACCATCTCAGGGGGAGGTCCCTCTGGCGTTAATAGCCACAACTCCCGAATCCAGAATGACCGCCGCCCTGTGCCTCCGGCCATGACACTGACGGTGGCGACTGCGACCGAATAGCTCCGGCCATGGCACTGACGGTGGCGACTACGACCGAATAGCTCCGGCCATGACACTGACGGTGACGACTGCGACCGAATAGCTCCGGCCATGACACTGACGGTGGCGACTGCGACCGAATAGCTCCGGCCATGGCACTGACGGTGACGACTGCGACCGAATAGCTCCGGCCATGACACTGACGGTGACGACTGCGACCGAATAGCTCCGGCCATGCCACTGACGGTGGCGACTGCGACCGAATAGCTCCGGCCATGGCACTGACGGTGGCGACTACGACCGAATAGCTCCGGCCATGACACTGACGGTGGCGACTGCGACCGAATAGCTCCGGCCATGGCACTGACGGTGACGACTGCGACCGAATAGCTCCGGCCATGGCACTGACGGTGACGACTGCGACCGAATAGCTCCGGCCATGGCACTGACGGTGGCGACTGCGACCGAACAGCTCCGGCCATGACACTGACGGTGGCGACTGCGACCGAACAGCTCCGGCCATGACACTGACGGTGGCGACTGCGACTGAATAGCTCCGGCCATGGCACTGACGGTGGCGACTGCGACCGAACAGCTCCGGCCATGACACTGACGGTGGCGACTGCGACCGAACAGCTCCGGCCATGACACTGACGGTGGCGACTGCGACCGAATAGCTCCGGCCATGGCACTGACGGTGACGACTGCGACCGAATAGCTCCGGCCATGACACTGACGGTGACGACTGCGACCGAACAGCTCCGGCCATGGCACTGACGGTGGCGACTACGACCGAATAGCTCCGGCCATGACACTGACGGTGACGACTGCGACCGAATAGCTCCGGCCATGGCACTGACGGTGGCGACTACGACCGAATAGCTCCGGCCATGACACTGACGGTGACGACTGCGACCGAATAGCTCCGGCCATGGCACTGACGGTGACGACTGCGACCGAATAGCTCCGGCCATGGCACTGACGGTGACGACTGCGACCGAATAGCTCCGGCCATGGCACTGACGGTGGCGACTACGACCGAATAGCTCCGGCCATGACACTGACGGTGACGACTGCGACCGAATAGCTCCGGCCATGGCACTGACGGTGGCGACTACGACCGAATAGCTCCGGCCATGACACTGACGGTGACGACTACGACCGAATAGCTCCGGCCATGGCACTGACGGTGGCGACTACGACCGAACAGTCACCGACCCGTGCCTGGACGGCTGGCTGTGGTGCCGTCGCCCCGACCCGTGGCTGGCTGGCTGGCTGGCTGGCTGGCTGGCTGGCTGGCTGGCTGGCTGGCTGGCTGGCTGGCTGGCTGGCTGGCTGGCTGGCTGGCTGGCTGGCTGGCTGGCTGGCTGGCTGGCTGGCTGGCTGGCTGGCTGGCTGGCTGGCTGGCTGGCTGGCTGGCTGGCTGGCTGGCTGGCTGGTGCTGGCTGGCTGGCTGGCTGGCTGGCTGGCTGGCTGGCTGGCTGGCTGGCTGGCTGGCTGGCTGGCTGGCTGGCTGGCTGGCTGGCTGGCTGGCTGGCTGGCTGGCTGGCTGGCTGGCTGGCTGGCTGGCTGGCTGGCTGGCTGGCTGGCTGGCTGGCTGGCTGGCTGGCTGGCTGGCTGGCTGGCGGCTGGCTGGCTGGCTGGCTGGCGGTGGCTGGCTGGCTAGCTGGCTGGCTGGCTGGCTGGCTGGCTGGCTGGCTGGCTGGCTGGCTGGCTGGCTGGCTGGCTGGCTGGCTGGCTGGCTGGCTGGCTGGCTGGCTGGCTGGCTGGCTGGCTGGCTGGCTGGCTGGCTGGCTGGCTGGCTGGCTGGCTGGCTGGCTGGCTGGCTGGCTGGCTGGCTGGCTGGCTGGCTGGCTGGCTGGCTGGCTGGCTGGCTGGCTGGCTGGCTGGCTGGCTGGCTGGCTGGCTGGCTGGCTGGCTGGCTGGCTGGCTGGCTGGCTGGCTGGCTGGCTGGCTGGCTGGCTGGCTGGCTGGCTGGCTGGCTGGCTGGCTGGCTGGCTGGCTGGCTGGCTGGCTGGCTGGCTGGCTGGCTGGCTGGCTGGCTGGCTGGCTGGCTGGCTGGCTGGCTGGCTGGCTGGCTGGCTGGCTGGCTGGCTGGCTGGCTGGCTGGCTGGCTGGCTGGCTGGCTGGCTGGCTGGCTGGCTGGCTGGCTGGCTGGCTGGCTGGCTGGCTGGCTGGCTGGCTGGCTGGCTGGCTGGCTGGCTGGCTGGCTGGCTGGCTGGCTGGCTGGCTGGCTGGCTGGCTGGCTGGCTGGCTGGCTGGCTGGCTGGCTGGCTGGCTGGCTGGCTGGCTGGCTGGCTGGCTGGCTGGCTGGCTGGCTGGCTGGCTGGCTGGCTGGCTGGCTGGCTGGCTGGCTGGCTGGCTGGCTGGCTGGCTGGCTGGCTGGCTGGCTGGCTGGCTGGCTGGCTGGCTGGCTGGCTGGCTGGCTGGCTGGCTGGCTGGCTGGCTGGCTGGCTGGCTGGCTGGCTGGCTGGCTGGCTGGCTGGCTGGCTGGCTGGCTGGCTGGCTGGCTGGCTGGCTGGCTGGCTGGCTGGCTGGCTGGCTGGCTGGCTGGCTGGCTGGCTGGCTGGCTGGCTGGCTGGCTGGCTGGCTGGCTGGCTGGCTGGCTGGCTGGCTGGCTGGCTGGCTGGCTGGCTGGCTGGCTGGCTGGCTGGCTGGCTGGCTGGCTGGCTGGCTGGCTGGCTGGCTGGCTGGCTGGCTGGCTGGCTGGCTGGCTGGCTGGCTGGCTGGCTGGCTGGCTGGCTGGCTGGCTGGCTGGCTGGCTGGCTGGCTGGCTGGCTGGCTGGCTGGCTGGCTGGCTGGCTGGCTGGCTGGCTGGCTGGCTGGCTGGCTGGCTGGCTGGCTGGCTGGCTGGCTGGCTGGCTGGCTGGCTGGCTGGCTGGCTGGCTGGCTGGCTGGCTGGCTGGCTGGCTGGCTGGCTGGCTGGCTGGCTGGCTGGCTGGCTGGCTGGCTGGCTGGCTGGCTGGCTGGCTGGCTGGCTGGCTGGCTGGCTGGCTGGCTGGCTGGCTGGCTGGCTGGCTGGCTGGCTGGCTGGCTGGCTGGCTGGCTGGCTGGCTGGCTGGCTGGCTGGCTGGCTGGCTGGCTGGCTGGCTGGCTGGCTGGCTGGCTGGCTGGCTGGCTGGCTGGCTGGCTGGCTGGCTGGCTGGCTGGCTGGCTGGCTGGCTGGCTGGCTGGCTGGCTGGCTGGCTGGCTGGCTGGCTGGCTGGCTGGCTGGCTGGCTGGCTGGCTGGCTGGCTGGCTGGCTGGCTGGCTGGCTGGCTGGCTGGCTGGCTGGCTGGCTGGCTGGCTGGCTGGCTGGCTGGCTGGCTGGCTGGCTGGCTGGCTGGCTGGCTGGCTGGCTGGCTGGCTGGCTGGCTGGCTGGCTGGCTGGCTGGCTGGCTGGCTGGCTGGCTGGCTGGCTGGCTGGCTGGCTGGCTGGCTGGCTGGCTGGCTGGCTGGCTGGCTGGCTGGCTGGCTGGCTGGCTGGCTGGCTGGCTGGCTGGCTGGCTGGCTGGCTGGCTGGCTGGCTGGCTGGCTGGCTGGCTGGCTGGCTGGCTGGCTGGCTGGCTGGCTGGCTGGCTGGCTGGCTGGCTGGCTGGCTGGCTGGCTGGCTGGCTGGCTGGCTGGCTGGCTGGCTGGCTGGCTGGCTGGCTGGCTGGCTGGCTGGCTGGCTGGCTGGCTGGCTGGCTGGCTGGCTGGCTGGCTGGCTGGCTGGCTGGCTGGCTGGCTGGCTGGCTGGCTGGCTGGCTGGCTGGCTGGCTGGCTGGCTGGCTGGCTGGCTGGCTGGCTGGCTGGCTGGCTGGCTGGCTGGCTGGCTGGCTGGCTGGCTGGCTGGCTGGCTGGCTGGCTGGCTGGCTGGCTGGCTGGCTGGCTGGCTGGCTGGCTGGCTGGCTGGCTGGCTGGCTGGCTGGCTGGCTGGCTGGCTGGCTGGCTGGCTGGCTGGCTGGCTGGCTGGCTGGCTGGCTGGCTGGCTGGCTGGCTGGCTGGCTGGCTGGCTGGCTGGCTGGCTGGCTGGCTGGCTGGCTGGCTGGCTGGCTGGCTGGCTGGCTGGCTGGCTGGCTGGCTGGCTGGCTGGCTGGCTGGCTGGCTGGCTGGCTGGCTGGCTGGCTGGCTGGCTGGCTGGCTGGCTGGCTGGCTGGCTGGCTGGCTGGCTGGCTGGCTGGCTGGCTGGCTGGCTGGCTGGCTGGCTGGCTGGCTGGCTGGCTGGCTGGCTGGCTGGCTGGCTGGCTGGCTGGCTGGTGTTGTTGTACGGGCCCCTGCTCGGAGATGGATGACGTCGTGGCCCGTGCCATGTCTGGGTCCGGACGAGACGGCGTATTTTAATATAGCTGGCCTGGCCTGCGCCAGCTGAGTGGCTTCAGTGATTGATGGAGTGTATGAATCGGTCTCCGGTTATTCAGAGGGCCTGCGGTTAAAATCACAACGGCGGCGTATTTTTAGGTTAAGGAGTATTTCCTTTCACTAAATGGAAATGTTCCGTCTTCATAGAAATATAGTTTTGTTATTTGTACGTCTAAGGTTTACTATTAAATATTTTATATTGCATTCGCTTTAAATGCGTCCTTCAAAAAGGCTATTTTGTAAAGCTCTTTAATGGACTTTGAATACATTTTGTGCTGTCGGGAATGGTTTCGAAAGTTCACGCTGGTACTAATTCTATCTCGAATAAGAAATGTGCACCTGCAAATGTATAATTTGGTGCACATATTATTAAACCGAAAAGTACTCAATGCACTACAGCGGTGTACTGCAGCTGGTTCCCACAGACCATGCAGCACATTGTCCCCCAACAACGTGCAGATATCACCGATCAGTGTATCGCTGTACCCACTGCCCAGTCTGTAGTGTCGGGCCCACCCACCGCGGCCCAGCCTCGCACGCCGTATCACGTGTGGCGCGCGCCACGTCGTGCCGGCACGTGGCACGTGCCGCGTGCGACAGACGGCTGGACGCGGGTCAAGGGAGCACGTGCGGACTTCTCATTGGATACCACCCGTCCCCTTCCCACCCAGACCCGTGACTCGGGGTAATCTCTCCATTAGCTAACTGGCTAATGAGGGGGCGGGCCCGGTGGGCCTGTGAGCGGCCGCACCGCGGCGGTTAGAGCCGAGCCCACCGCCTCCGGTGCGGTCGCCACGTGCTATTCCTACCCACGGAACAAGCTTAGAGCGAGTGAGAAGAAGGTGGAAATGGCTGTGATGTGCTAACCAAGGGGCTAGTCTACCTGACTAGTTTATTATTGTAGCTTGAGATAAGTATATGTGTGTTTGGGATCATTGGTCAGAGTGAAAGCGATAAGTTTGCACACATTATATCGACGTGTTTGTTCAGATTTATTTTCTAATCAGTTTCTGTGGACGTTTTAGCTGACAAAGATGTGAAATTCGAACGATTCAAGATTGTCTTACGAATCATTTTGTCGTCAGAGCAAAACTTATGAAACCACAATATGAGGTCAATTTCACAAAGAAGTTAGTAATTACACATGTTTGCGATTACAAACTCAAGAAAATATTGCAAACCTCACAAAAAGACATTTCACAAACATTCACCACCTCTGAATTACCGATTGTAAAGAAAATTGTCAACACAAATGTTAGTACAGCAGAAACCTTGAAATCAAGAACGTTTGTATTACACTTGATGCTAATGACAAATAATTTGATTGTTAACAAATTTATTTAACAAATATTTACATTGTGCTTTATTTTTGTATTCAAAATAAAATTAGTTATAGGGGGAATTATCTTTTAATTAACATTTCATCGGAATGCAAACTCTGATCATAAATATACATCTTGGTAAACAATTAAAGTATACAGAATTTGGCCATTGACTGGGCGGCGGAGCATAACAACAGAACTACTCTCAAAAGAAAGATTGTTGAATTTCTAGACCATTTTTTCACCTAACCTAGTCGATTTCCTACGTCGTAAAGGGTGAAGGTTCACTGCACATTGCACAAGACATCGTTGACCGCTACAATTCTATCGCCACGCGGTTTCTCCGCGCGGACGCGCCCCCCACATCATAGCGCAATCGGTAAGGTGCACTGTGACTGGACTTCAAAGCTGGAGAGTGGAGATCCCTGTTCGAATCTCTCGGGAAATAACTTTTTTTGGCAGCTATACCTATGTATAATTAAACCATTACCCTAACAACCTCGGCAACGTAACAACCTCACCAAGAAAATAACCTGAACAGTCAGACAACGTCAACTATCAATGCAGTTTCTGAAATTCAGAACCCCTGACCCACTGGAATTACAAGTTTGTAATTGCAAACATTTCCTCACTTCCGTCAACCTTTGGGAAAACCTTTCCGTCAACCTTTGAGATTTTGTGTCTTGGTTGGCTTTTCCCAATGGTCATTCATTGTCTTTGCTCTTCAGCGGACAGTGAATCAACAACCTCAACATCTTTCCTAGGTCTGCTCAATTTTTACCTGGGGTATGTAGGTTTATACTCATGCTTTACAATGCGTTGTCGCGGTAAATCATTGCAGACTTGATGCAGTCTTGACATTAATAGCTACGAGTGGAAAGCATTTTCCCAGTCATATATCTCGATAAAATAGCAAACCGATAACGCTTTTAATAATCCAGACCTTCGGGGCAGGTACCTACTTCTAGTGTGTCAAAGAGCTTCGGTGAAATATTTACGCATCAATCGAGGAAAGGAAGTGAAAATGTCGGGTTAAACCTAACATTACAGCTAAAGTGTTATGTTTCTGATCGATTCTGCTTGGTGTTTCCGCCTACTTGCTGCTTACACTAACCAGCGGACGGAGAGGAAACCAGCGGGCGGGGAGGAAACCAGCGGGCGGGGAGGAGACCAGCGGGCGGAGAGGAAACCAGCGGGTGGAGAGGAGACCAGCGGGCGGGGAGGAAACCAGCGGGCGGGGAGGAAACCAGCAGGCGGAGAGGAAACCAGCGGGTGGAGAGGAGACCAGCGGGCGGGGAGGAAACCAGCGGACGGAGAGGAGACCAGCGGGCGGAGAGGAGAGCTTACTAACCAGCGGGCGGAGAGGAGAGCTTACCAACCAGCGGGCGGAGAGGAAACCAGCGGGCGGAGAGGAGAGCTTACTAACCAGCGGGCGGAGAGGAGAGCTTGCCAACCAGCGGGCGGAGAGGAAACCAGCGGGCGGAGAGGAGAGCTTACTAACCAGCGGGCGGAGAGGAAACCAGCGGGCGGAGAGGAGAGCTTACTAACCAGCGGACGGAGAGGAGACCAGCGGGCGGAGAGGAGAGCTTACTAACCAGCGGGCGGAGAGGAGAGCTTACTAACCAGCGGGCGGAGAGGAGAGCTTACTAACCAGCGGGCGGAGAGGAGAGCTTACTAACCAGCGGGCGGAGAGGAGAGCTTACTAACCAGCGGGCGGAGAGGAAACCAGCGGGCGGAGAGGAGAGCTTACTAACCAGCGGGCGGAGAGGAGAGCTTACTAACCAGCGGGCGGAGAGGAGAGCTTACTAACCAGCGGGCGGAGAGGAAACCAGCGGGCGGAGAGGAGAGCTTACTAACCAGCGGGCGGAGAGGAGAGCTTACTAACCAGCGGGCGGAGAGGAGAGCTTACTAACCAGCGGGCGGAGAGGAAACCAGCGGGCGGAGAGGAGAGCTTACTAACCAGCGGGCGGAGAGGAGAGCTTACTAACCAGCGGGCGGAGAGGAGAGCTTACTAACCAGCGGGCGGAGAGGAAACCAGCGGGCGGAGAGGAGAGCTTACTAACCAGCGGGCGGAGAGGAGAGCTTACTAACCAGCGGGCGGAGAGGAGAGCTTACTAACCAGCGGGCGGAGAGGAAACCAGCGGGCGGAGAGGAGAGCTTACTAACCAGCGGGCGGAGAGGAGAGCTTACTAACCAGCGGGCGGAGAGGAAACCAGCGGGCGGAGAGGAGAGCTTACTAACCAGCGGGCGGAGAGGCGAGCTTACCAACCAGCGGGCGGAGAGGAAACCAGCGGGCGGAGAGGAGAGCTTACTAACCAGCGGGCGGAGAGGAGAGCTTACTAACCAGCGGGCGGAGAGGAGAGCTTACTAACCAGCGAGCGGAGAGGAAACCAGCGGGCGGAGAGGAGAGCTTACTAACCAGCGGGCGGAGAGGAGAGCTTACTAACCAGCGGGCGGAGAGGAAACCAGCGGGCGGAGAGGAGAGCTTACTAACCAGCGGGCGGAGAGGAAACCAGCGGGCGGAGAGGAGAGCTTACTAACCAGCGGGCGGAGAGGAGAGCTTACTAACCAGCGGGCGGAGAGGAAACCAGCGGGCGGAGAGGAGAGCTTACTAACCAGCGGGCGGAGAGGAGAGCTTACTAACCAGCGGGCGGAGAGGAGAGCTTACTAACCAGCGGGCGGAGAGGAAACCAGCGGGCGGAGAGGAGAGCTTACTAACCAGCGGGCGGAGAGGAGAGCTTACTAACCAGCGGGCGGAGAGGAAACCAGCGGGCGGAGAGGAGAGCTTACTAGCCAGCGGGCGGAGAGGAAACCAGCGGGCGGAGAGGAGAGCTTACTAACCAGCGGGCGGAGAGGAAACCAGCGGGCGGAGAGGAGAGCTTACTAACCAGCGGGCGGAGAGGAGAGCTTACTAACCAGCGGGCGGAGAGGAAACCAGCGGGCGGAGAGGAGAGCTTACTAACCAGTGCAGAGGGCGGAGAGGAGAGCTTACTAACCAGCGGGCGGAGAGGAGAGCTTACTAACCAGCGGGCGGAGAGGAGAGCTTACTAACCAGCGGGCGGAGAGGAGAGCTTACTAGCCAGTGCAGAGGGCGGAGAGGAAACCAGCGGGCGGAGAGGAGAGCTTACTAACCAGCGGGCGGAGAGGAGAGCTTACTAACCAGCGGGCGGAGAGGAAACCAGCGGGCGGAGAGGAGAGCTTACTAACCAGCGGGCGGAGAGGAGAGCTTACTAACCAGCGGGCGGAGAGGAAACCAGCGGGCGGAGAGGAGAGCTTACTAACCAGCGGGCGGAGAGGAGAGCTTACTAACCAGCGGGCGGAGAGGAGAGCTTACTAACCAGCGGGCGGAGAGGAGAGCTTACTAACCAGTGCAGAGTGCGGAGAGGAAACCAGCGGGCGGAGAGGAGAGCTTACTAACCAGCGGGCGGAGAGGAAACCAGCGGGCGGAGAGGAGAGCTTACTAACCAGCGGGCGGAGAGGAGAGCTTACTAACCAGTGCAGAGGGCGGAGAGGAAACCAGCGGGCGGAGAGGAGAGCTTACCAACCAGCGGGCGGAGAGGAGAGCTTACTAACCAGCGGGCGGAGAGGAGAGCTTACTAACCAGCGGGCGGAGAGGAGAGCTTACTAACCAGCGGGCGGAGAGGAAACCAGCGGGCGGAGAGGAGAGCTTACTAACCAGCGGGCGGAGAGGAAACCAGCGGGCGGAGAGGAGAGCTTACTAACCAGCGGGCGGAGAGGAAACCAGCGGGCGGAGAGGATAGCTTACTAACCAGCGGGCGGAGAGGAGAGCTTACTAACCAGCGGGCGGAGAGGAGAGCTTACTAACCAGCGGGCGGAGAGGAGAGCTTACTAACCAGCGGGCGGAGAGGAGAGCTTACTAACCAGCGGGCGGAGAGGAGAGCTTACTAACCAGCGGGCGGAGAGGAGAGCTTACTAACCAGCGGGCGGAGAGGAGAGCTTACTAACCAGCGGGCGGAGAGGAGAGCTTACTAACCAGCGGGCGGAGAGGAAACCAGCGGGCGGAGAGGAGAGCTTACTAACCAGCGGGCGGAGAGGAGAGCTTACTAACCAGCGGGCGGAGAGGAAACCAGCGGGCGGAGAGGAGAGCTTACTAACCAGCGGGCGGAGAGGAGAGCTTACTAACCAGCGGGCGGAGAGGAGAGCTTACTAACCAGCGGGCGGAGAGGAGAGCTTACTAACCAGCGGGCGGAGAGGAGAGCTTACTGACCAGCGGGCGAAGAGGAGAGCTTACTAACCAGTGCAGAGGGCGGAGAGGAAACCAGCGGGCGGAGAGGAGAGCTTACTAACCAGCGGGCGGAGAGGAGAGCTTACTAACCAGCGGGCGGAGAGGAAACCAGCGGGCGGAGAGGAGAGCTTACTAACCAGCGGGCGGAGAGGAGAGCTTACTAACCAGCGGGCGGAGAGGAAACCAGCGGGCGGAGAGGAGAGCTTACTAACCAGCGGGCGGAGAGGAGAGCTTACTAACCAGCGGGCGGAGAGGAGAGCTTACTAACCAGCAGGCGGAGAGGAGAGCTTACTAACCAGCGGGCGGAGAGGAGAGCTTACTAACCAGCGGGCGGAGAGGAGAGCTTACTAACCAGCGGGCGGAGAGGAAACCAGCGGGCGGAGAGGAGAGCTTACTAACCAGCGGGCGGAGAGGAGAGCTTACTAACCAGCGGGCGGTGAGGAGAGCTTACTAACCAGCGGGCGGAGAGGAGAGCTTGCTAACCAGCGGGCGGAGAGGAGAGCTTACTAACCAGCGGGCGGAGAGGAGAGCTTACTAACCAGCGGGCGGAGAGGAGAGCTTACTAACCAGCGGGCGGAGAGGAGAGCTTACTAACCAGCGGGCGGAGAGGAAACCAGCGGGCGGAGAGGAGAGCTTACTAACCAGCGGGCGGAGAGGAGAGCTTACTAACCAGCGGGCGGAGAGGAAACCAGCGGGCGGAGAGGAGAGCTTACTAACCAGCGGGCGGAGAGGAGAGCTTACTAACCAGCGGGCGGAGAGGAGAGCTTACTAACCAGCGGGCGGAGAGGAGAGCTTACTAACCAGCGGGCGGAGAGGAGAGCTTACTAACCAGCGGGCGGAGAGGAAACCAGCGGGCGGAGAGGAGAGCTTACTAACCAGTGCAGAGGGCGGAGAGGACATAACTCGCGGCCGCATAAATTTGGTCATGAGCGGCTGCTGTTTTACTGGCCGCATGCCACATCAGCCAGCAAATATGTACGGGTTGGACGAGGAGCGTAATTCCACTTTGAAACAACCGCCTAGATGCGACGGGTCGTCTCGAAGGCGCTTCGAAGTTCAATCTGTGTTGGTATGAAGTATCGTAATTACACGAATCCACAAGGTTTTGTTTGTTGTTCTACCCTTACTAAATCGGGCTAAATTCACTAGTTAACAAGGCGCCATTTTGCGATTGACTTTATCCCAACGAACCCTCGCGAGTAGTTAATTCTGTAATACTAAGCACATCTCTCCTACTTAAACTTGTTTAAGTAGGAGGGAGTTTATTTTGTTTCTCTCGAGACCCACACTGCGCAAATATCAAACATATCCCTGGATATCTCTCACAATATCGGTGGTTGCTCGGCCACAGTCGTACCTCTCTCCACCCCATGCTCAGGCAGTCCCTGCGGAGCATTGATCCTGCCTCCCGCCCCTCCACGCTCTTACATCCCCCCCCCCCCACTCCGCCCACCCACCGGCCGACTGAATCGCTGACATGGCGCATCATTCTACTCCCGAGGGGGCGCTCCATACAAACGGCATGAATAATTCACCCCCGCTCTGCGCGCTCCCGCTGGGTGGCGGGCTCCAGCAGAGGGTTCGGCGCGCGGGCGACGCCATGGGGTACCCAGGCTTTGGGTGGGGATACCGCTGTGGCAGCTGGCCTTTAGACTCGCTGTGCCGTTTAGTGGTGTTGTGCGGTCGGCTAGCGACGCGAGAAATGTGGATCACCTGGGGATGAAATGAATAGAAACGTGGTTGTTGCCTGTTTTCCACGACTGTGCTAGAAATGTCTGTATGTAACAAAACGCTTAAATTTCAGATTCGACGCGTGATTGTTTCGAGATGGTCCATGGTATATGAATGCTCTATATTTGTGTGCAAACAATGGCTTTGATGCGTTTCCAGAAACAAGACAATTGCCGCCGTGACTTTAGCAGGCTATCCCGGCCGTTTGCTACATGTTGATGTGTGTTGTGACCTGTCTGACCGCGACGCTATCCTGAAGGCCGTCTGATGGAACCTCTCCTGTAAGCAACAGGAGATCATTTGACCGCAGTTCTCCTGTTGGCAGCACTGCATGTATTGTATATCTGTGCGTACTTGTCTGACCGTCGTTCTGCTCTTCTCAGCGCTGCTGTGGCCGGCGGCGGCGACTTTCGACGACTTCTACTTCTCCCGGCACCCGCAGAACCTGGTGGTGCGCGAGGGCGGCAGCGTCGACCTCGAGTGCATGGTCTCCAACACGAGCTTCATCAGGTTCTACTGGCAGCTGGACGGAGAGATGGTGATGAACTCGAGTCGCAGATTCCAGCGAGGCAGTGACCTGCACATAGCGAGGGTGGATCGGGAACTCGATGGAGGACACTTCACCTGCATCGCCATGAACGTGACGACTGGCTTCAGCCTCACCAGTCTGGCGGCGTCGCTCAACATACAATGTGAGTACCTGGACTTTACTCGTCAGATTCGGGTTTGGTACATGATTGGCGGTTCCACCTTGGTATTTTAATCAGCACTGATGTGCCTGATGTGCTTTGCACGCGGGTTCTTCGATAGAAACGTTTGTATAAACATAAGCGCCATTATTTTTAAATCTACGACATGACTTTTCAACGTTATTATTAATTATTATATTATGCAATATTTTTATATTTAACACTCGCAGCTAGCATTGCCCGATTTGCAAAGACTAATATTTCTGTAAATATCATCGCACATATTCGTCACGGTGATGTGCTTTTGCTGCCACTTCGACACTCAACATTTGTTAAATATTCACTGAATATTCACAAAGGCAGAACAAACCTCCAGATGAAATGCAATGCGAAATGTCTATCCAACACTACATAGTCCACATTCCCGTCTCCTTTCAACGTCTCAACGAATTATTCACACTTCGCTCGGCGTTTCGTATTCTGAAAGTCTTAATCGCGTGGTAAGACTATAACTACATGCGGCTCGGCTTGCGTTTCACTTGTCCGCTCAGTTTAAGCCCAAGCGCTCCATCGGAAGAAGGGCTTTCGAGTCGACTCACCGCTGGTTTTCTTGTCCTGATCCAGCACAGGATTTGGTGTGTCGCTGCCTAGCTCTTTCGACATTACCAAACCGACCTAGCCGCTGCGAGCGACAATCGCTGCTTCCATCACTGCTGCTGCGGCAGTCGGTGTGTGTGTGTGTGTGTGTGTGTGTGTGTGTGTGTGTGTGTGTGTGTGTGTGTGTGTGTGTGTGTGTGTGTGTGTGTGTGTGTGTGTGTGTGTGTGTGTGTGTGTGTGTGTGTGTGTGTGTGTGTGTGTGTGTGTGTGTGTGTGTGTGTGTGTGTGTGTGTGTGTGTGTGTGTGTGTGCGTGCGTGCGTGCGTGCGTGCGTGCGTGCGTGCGTGCGTGCGTGCGTGCGTGCGTGCGTGCGTGCGTGCGTGCGTGCGTGCGTGCGTGCGTGCGTGCGTGCGTGCGTGCGTGCGTGCGTGCGTGCGTGCGTGCGTGCGTGCGTGCGTGCGTGCGTGCGTGCGTGCGTGCGTGCGTGCGTGCGTGCGTGCGTGCGTGCGTGCGTGCGTGCGTGCGTGCGTGCGTGCGTGCGTGCGTGCGTGCGTGCGTGCGTGCGTGCGTGCGTGCGTGCGTGCGTGCGTGCGTGCGTGCGTGCGTGCGTGCGTGCGTGCGTGCGTGCGTGCGTGCGTGCGTGCGTGCGTGCGTGCGTGCGTGCGTGCGTGCGTGCGTGCGTGCGTGCGTGCGTGCGTGCGTGCGTGCGTGCGTGCGTGCGTGCGTGCGTGCGTGCGTGCGTGCGTGCGTGCGTGCGTGCGTGCGTGCGTGCGTGCGTGCGTGCGTGCGTGCGTGCGTGCGTGCGTGCGTGCGTGCGTGCGTTGCGTGCGTGCGTGCGTGCGTGCGTGCGTGCGTGCGTGCGTGCGTGCGTGCGTGCGTGCGTGCGTGCGTGCGTGCGTGCGTGCGTGCGTGCGTGCGTGCGTGCGTGCGTGCGTGCGTGCGTGCGTGCGTGCGTGCGTGCGTGCGTGCGTGCGTGCGTGCGTGCGTGCGTGCGTGCGTGCGTGCGTGCGTGCGTGCGTGCGTGCGTGCGTGCGTGCGTGCGTGCGTGCGTGCGTGCGTGCGTGCGTGCGTGCGTGCGTGCGTGCGTGCGTGCGGTGCGTGCGTGCGTGCGTGCGTGCGTGCGTGCGTGCGTGCGTGCGTGCGTGCGTGCGTGCGTGCGTGCGTGCGTGCGTGCGTGCGTGCGTGCGTGCGTGCCTGCCTGCCTGCCTGCCTGCCTGCCCTGCCTGCCTGCCTGCCTGCCTGCCTGCCTGCCTGCCTGCCTGCCTGCCTGCCTGCCTGCCTGCCTGCCTGCCTGCCTGCCTGCCTGCCTGCCTGCCTGCCTGCCTGCCTGCCTGCCTGCCTGCCTGCCTGCCTGCCTGCCTGCCTGCCTGCCTGCCTGCCTGCCTGCCTGCCTGCCTGCCTGCCTGCCTGCCTGCCTGCCTGCCTGCCTGCCTGCCTGCCTGCCTGCCTGCCTGCCTGCCTGCCTGCCTGCCTGCCTGCCTGCCTGCCTGCCTGCCTGCCTGCCTGCCTGCCTGCCTGCCTGCCTGCCTGCCTGCCTGCCTGCTGCCTGCCTGCCTGCCTGCCTGCCTGCCTGCCTGCCTGCCTGCCTGCCTGCCTGCCTGCCTGCCTGCCTGCCTGCCTGCCTGCCTGCCTGCCTGCCTGCCTGCCTGCCTGCGTGCGTGCGTGCGTGTCGGTGCGTGCGTGCGTGCGTGCGTGCGTGCGTGCGTGCGTGCGTGCGTGCGTGCGTGCGTGCGTGCGTGCGTGGGTGCGTGGGTGCGTGGGTGCGTGGGTGCGTGGGTGCGTGGGTGCGTGGGTGCGTGGGTGGGGTGCGTGCGTGCGTGCGTGGGTGGGTGCGTGGGTGGGTGGGTGCGTGGGTGGGTGCGTGGGTGGGTGGGTGCGTGCGTGCGTGCGTGCGTGTGTGTGTGTGTCTGCACACTGGCGCAGTGCTTCGCGAGTCCTACTCCAGTCATTACGCAGCATATCGAAGGTCTCGCAAAATCTCCCACTGCAGCTTGCCTGGAGATGCACGGGGAGCTGCACACGGTTCAACACAGCACATCGGTGGGCTTTCATTTACGGATGTAACACCGCTATGCTCTGCTTGCCAAATTCATTTTTGTCCCCGTTTTCATTTGGATTTCGCTTCGATCTGTGAACCACTGCGTTGCCATTATACGTCCGGCAGCGGCTGTTGTACCGCAGTGGTACGTTGTAGGTTGTACGGCAGGAGGTTGTAGGTTGTGCGTTGGAGGTTGTACGGCAGTGGCCGTTGTACCGCAGTGGTGCGTCGGCCGCTGGGGTTCGCCACCATACCGACTGGACGGCACCCGTCGCACGTGTGGACACTGCACCGAAACCGGCAGCCGGTGTTTTTGGAGCGCGTTCGGACTCTGAGGGGTCGGCTGGCAGGGCTGACTGAACCCCCCCCCCCCCCCTGACTGACACCCCCTCCCCTGAGAGCCCGAGAGAGGTGACGAGGCGCCGCGCCACCAGATGGTGACGGAGAGGGGGGGGGGGGGGGGGGGGGGGGGGGGGCGGCGGCGCGGGCGGGCTGGGGTGTGTCAGTCCAGACACACATGGCGCTCATGTGTGGAGGGGGCGCCCATTGTCCGAGACGGGCCGGGATGCTGTACAGATACAGACCAACGGTCAGCGGGACGGCGAGGGACCATGTGACCATGTGTGGTCCGAGGGACCATGTGTGGAGGGGCGCCCATTGTCTGAGACGGACCGGGATGCTGTACAGAGTACAGACCAACGGTCAGCGGGACGGCGAGAGCAATGGCGGCCTTTGTCTGTCGGTATAGATGCTGACTCTCACTCAGTGCGCAAACCTGCGACCTTCTCTCTGAGGACGTTAACAAATCGAGCGTCTTGAGCCATCCAAACGTCTGCTAATGATACTGACAAATTCGCAATGGTTAAATAGAGGAGTTTATTAAGTATAGTTTCATCCCATGTATTGATTTTGAAAACATCCACGCTTGTTGTTTTCATTTAATTGTTTATTTCAAAACACTTTGGAGAATTGAGGCCAAAGGTAACATATGCTTTCTTATCAATTCATACATGCTTCAGGCGCCGATAGACCAATACGGGGTGAGAAGTGGCGGGTCTGACGTGCTCCAAAAGCGGCAGCTCTGGTGTGCGACCTCGCTCCACATGGCAGCAGTAAGCTGTTGACTCGTTGCCTCTCGTGACTCGTTGACTCTCGTGACGTGACTCGTGTCAGCCGGTCCGTGCTGGCCGTGCCAGCGGTGTGCAAAGCTGTTGACTCGTGTCAGCCGGTCTGTGTTGGCCCCGGGTATACCGGAGGTGTCGGCCGTCTTTGTCGCACTTCATACGTCATTTCCTCCTGATCCGCCGCCACCACTGCCGCTGCCGCTGCCATCGCCATCGCCATCGCCACCACCGCCGCCGCCGGTGCCATCGCCGCCGCACCACCGCTGCCGCTGCCGCTGCCACTGCCATCGCCGCCACCGCTGTCGTCTAGTGTCACCTCTGCCATTGTCGCCTCTACCGCCGCCACCACCGCTGGCCTGGTGTCATCTCCACCGCGGCTGGCCTGGTGTCATCCCCACCACCGCTGGCCTGGTGTCATCTCCACCACCGCTGGCCTGGTGTCATCTCCACCACCGCTGGCCTGGTGTCATCCCCACCACCGCTGGCCAGGTGTCATCCCCACCACCCGCTGGCCTGGTGTCATCTCCACCACCGCTGGCCTGGTGTCATCTCCACCACCGCTGGCCTGGTGTCATCTCCACCACCGCTGGCCTGGTGTCATCTCCACCACCGCTGGCCTGGTGTCATCTCCACCGCGGCTGGCCTGGTGTCATCTCCACCGTGGCTGGCCTGGTGTCATCTCCACCGCGGCTGGCCTGGTGTCATCTCCACCGCGGCTGGCCTGGTGTCATCTCCACCACCGCTGGCCAGGTGTCATCCCCACCACCCGCTGGCCTGGTGTCATCTCCACCACCGCTGGCCTGGTGTCATCTCCACCACCGCTGGCCTGGTGTCATCTCCACCACCGCTGACCTGGTGTCATCTCCACCACCGCTGGCCTGGTGTCATCTCCACCACCGCTGGCCTGGTGTCATCTCCACCACCGCTGGCCTGGTGTCATCTCCACCACCGCTGGCCTGGTGTCATCTCCACCACCGCTGGCCTGGTGTCATCTCCACCACTGCTGGCCTGGTGTCATCTCCACCGCTGTCGCCTGCCCGCGACAGCCGGCGACTGAGAGCCGGAGTTCCGACAGTCGGTCGTCAGTCAACACTCAGCAGTCTCAGCAGTCTCTTCAGCAGTCCCGTCAGCAGTCTCTCAGCAGTCAGCAGTCCCTTCAGCAGTCCCTTCAGCAGTCCCTTCAGCAGTCCCTTCAGCAGTCCCTTCAGCAGTCTCAGCAGTCCCTTCAGCAGTCTCTCAGCAGTCACTCAGCAATCTCAGCAGTCCCTTCAGCAGTCCCTTCAGCTGTCTCTCAGCAGTCTCAGCAGTCCCTTCAGCAGTCCCTTCAGAAGTCTCAGCAGCCCCGTCAGCAGGTTCTCAGCAGTCTCAGCAGTCCCTTCAGCAGTCTCAGCAGTCCCATCAGCAGGTTCTCAGCAGTTTCAGCAGTCCCGTCAGCAGTCTCTCATCAGGCTCAGCAGTCCCGTCAGCAGGTTCTCAGCAGTCCCTTCAGCAGTCTCAGCAGTCTCAGCAGTCCCGTCAGCAGTCTCTCAGCAGTCTCAGCAGTCCCTTCAGCAGTCTCTCAGCAGTATCAGCAGTCCCTTCAGCAGTCTCTCAGCAGTTTCAGCAGTCTCTCAGCAGTCTCAGCAGTCTCAGCAGCAGTGTCAGAAAAGTGGCCCGTTTCTCCATTTTTCTAAACTTGGAAGTTTTGTTCCGTGAAAACTTTTACTGTAAATAATGATTTTTGTTGTCAGTTTGCGGGTGCAAATGGCTGACGAGCATAACAAATAAACCGAGACTTGACTTTCCGAACAATGGCCGGAAAGTGACAGTGATGCGACACAAATTGTCCAAAAACAAATAATAAAGCGGAACTTTCAAATTCACAGCATCCGACATTTCTGCAGTGATTCAGGGAAGGAAAACTGAACTTTTCCAAAAATTAAACCAACAACTTTTTAAAACCTCCCAAAAAAGTTTTTGCGTATTCAGGTTACAACCCCGCCACCGATACCATCGTCATCGGGGCCATGGTCACTACAAACACGTTATATAAAAGACGGCAGTACTTTAGACTGAGACTTAGTCCAGTTTCCCATACACGCAACGATACAAGGCACCTTTTTAACATACGACCCGGCAGTCTCGGTCCCCGATTGAAGCCAAGACCATATCTGTACAGGAAATACGACTGACGACTCATCAACTTTCCGCATAATAATATATGCACATATTGGCGTATATGAAAATAGGTTGTGTAGAAACGCGTCTACAAAATGACGCAACAATACTGGTATACCTACGCATTACAAAATTTGCTCCGCCGCTAGCGAAAAATTTGTTCCGCGAACTTAGATCGTGGAACCACTTTTCTGACACTGCCCAGCAGTCCCTTCAGCAGTCTCTCAGCAGTCTCAGCAGTCTCTCAGCAGTCTCAGCAGTCCCTTCAGCAGTCTCTCAGCAGTCTCTCAGCAATCTCAACAGTCCCTTCAGCAGTCTCTCAGCAGTCTCAGCAGTCCCTTCAGCAGTCTCTGAGAATTATCAGCAGTCCCTTCAGCAGTCTCTCAGCCTTCTCAGCAGCCTCTCAGAAATCTCAGCAGTCCCTTCAGCAGTCTCTCAGCATTATCAGCAGTCCCTTCAGCAGTCTCTCAGCAGTCTCTCAGCAGTCTCTCAGCAGTCTCAGAAGTCCCTTCAGCAGTCTCTCAGCAGTCTTTCAGCAATCTCAGCAGTCCCTTCAGCAGTCTCTCAGCAGTCTCAGCAGTCCCTTCAGCAGTCTCTCATAATTATCAGCAGTCCCTTCAGCAGTCTCTCAGCCTTCTCAGCAGCCTCTAAGCAATCTCAGCAGTCCCTTCAGCAGTCTCTCAGCATTATCAGCAGTCCCTTCAGCAGTCTCTCAGTCTTCTCAGCAGTCTCTCAGCCTTCTCAGCAGTCTCTCAGCAGTCTCAGCAGTCTCTCAGCAGTCTCAGCAGTCCCTTCAGCAGTCTCTCAGCAGTCTCTCAGCAATCTCAGCAGTCCCTTCAGCAGTATCTCAGCAGTCTCAGCAGTCCCTTCAACAGTCTCTCAGAATTATCAGCAGTCCCTTCAGCAGTCTCTCAGCCTTCTCAGCAGCCTCTCAGCAATCTCAGCAGTCCCTTCAGCAGGCTCTTCAGTCGGAGGCAGTCGCCGGCTGAACGGCGCGGAAACGATGTGCTGAACGAGACTACTTCCCCGAAGAGGACAGACCCTTCCAGCTGGGCGGAGGTGGTTATCGCTGCGAGTTCGAGCCGTTTGTTTCTTCACTGGACTCGGCCAGAAATGGAAACGGTCGCGGCAGTAAAACGCCAGTGGAAGCGTCGGGCCGTGCCGGGGCATAGTTCAAGATGAGTAACTGGGTCAGTGCGGAATTGATGGCCAGTTTGCGCTGCGACTTGGATGCTTATGACGACGGAGGGTGGCTGCCCGCTGTGTGAAGTTGTTCGGACGAGCTCTATAGCGGCATTTTTGACGACTCGGTGAGCTGCTTTGCAGACAGCTGTAGGTTTGATGTCTTCCTGTGATTTCTGAAGTTTGGTCTCGCCTCTAGACATTTCTTGCCGACATTACGGACACAATTGTGTGAGTGAGTGTACATTATATTTTCTTACGCTATCTCGTCATCTTAAGGGAGTCCCAGACTGGTTATTGATTCAACACTGATTGAATCGATTGGAATCGTTCAATCAAAATTCCTTGAATCAAACAATAATTGATTCACCACCAGATATTTTGATTCATGAATCGTGATTGAATCAAAACCCGCATCAAATCAAAGGTGATTGAATCAAAATATTTAACGATTCTTAACGATTTAAGTACACTGGTAAATTGTGCAAATACATACAGTCCCAGTGGCTACATTCATTTATACTGAAATAGTATTGCTGTAACAATGTTTTAATGATCATATATATGTAGGTGTCCATTTTCATTCATTTGACATAAATTCACCACATATAGTTAAATGTTGAATCAAACGTGAATCGATTGAAATATTTGTTTTGATTCTTTGAATCGGAAAGAATCAATTCTCAAAATTTTATCCGTGAATCGATCGGTGATTGAATCATTCAGATTCGAAAATGAATAATCTTTTTTGAAATGAAAATGAACAACTTTTTTTGTTCGAATCGAGCAAAAAAGTTGAATCAATAACCAGTCTGTTAAAGGGACTATCCCACCTTAACATTATATTTGAGTTGAGATAGCCATTTTGATGGCTTGGCATTTAAATTAAGTATGGTAGCAGTTAAAACAACCACAATAATCTAATAAAAAAGATATTCGAGTTTGATTTTGACATCTGTAAAAAATAAGGCCCATGTGTATTTTAATAGGGCCTCTAAACCGACGGCGTCGTCTCTCTTTACCAAACTAGTAATTATAGTCGACTTGTTGTAAGGTGAACCTTGGAGATATTTACTACGTTTCAATGGTTTGGTAGTTGGTTTGTTTTGAATTCAAAGCGCCAGAATTGTCTCGAAATAATTGTGCCCATATTTGGCAGCGTAAAGGATTTCTGTGTAGCTCTCTAGAGCTCAATATGACGTCATCAACCCAAATATTAAAACTTAACTTTTTATTAAATTGAGCACTGTTTGTTCATATTGTGCACCACAAGCGGCGTACATTTTACAACTTTTGGGAAGGTGGGACAGTCAGTCCCTTTAACCCGCACCGTGCCGGTGTTCGGCGCCACCTTCGCCGTGCCGGGGGGGGGGGGGGGGGCGTTTCGACGCCCCCTCTAACTTGGCTCCTATGGGACGTAGACAAAAACCGAAAACACCGTTTGAAAGCTCGTCAAAATGCATTTTGAAACTATTTCAGGCATTTTTTTTCTTCTCAGATCAATATCGGTTGGGCATACTGAGGGGAGGCAATCAAAAAGTTGGTCCAGCAAAAAGTTGATCGAAGTGGGCGGAGCGATGCCCTTATAAGGGCATGCCTGCAGACTTTCAGTAAAACGTCAATATTTGAATAATCAAGCGATGAAATAAACCCAGAACCACAGAATCAGCAAGTACAAATATGAAACTATGCACAGTATATGCAAGCTACCTTAAAACAATAATGAACGTGCATTCGATGATCTACTGCAATCAACAAATTGATTACGGCCATCTGAAAATTACGGCGGCGATCAACTTTTTGATTGTGCAAACAGCTGGCTAATCAATATATTGATTATGTTAACTTATACTGAAAATGTTATAATGTTAATGTTAATGTTATACTGGAAAAGAAAGGTGAAATAAAATAATATTAATAATTAATCAAAATGGAATCATCTGATAAATAATTAATTAACTAGGAAGCATAACAAATTACCTCGATTTGATGAATTTAGGACATACTTTTTATTTGTATTCAGAGAGACACAAAGACACAGTCGGTGGATACTGGAACAACACTTTTTCGGTAGATCAATAATTTGTATTTCTCTTCCAACAAAAATATGATGTACATACTTTCTTTCAATGTACACGACACGTTTCAGTGCGCGGATGTACCAAAATCAATCAAAATATTGATTGCATGCCCATATTAGGGCATCGCTCCGCCCACTTCGATCAACTTTTTGATCGATCAACTTTTTGATTGCCTCCCCCTAGTTCGCCCAACTGATATTGAGGTCACCAGAGATTTTCAAGTTTTAGGACCGCTCCAGAAACTCCCAGATATCACAGGAACATTGATACCTAAGAACAAACGAGAGAAAAAACATTGGAAAGCTCTTGCAAAATGCAATCGCTAAGGCGTCCTCAGAGTTAAGCTCAGGTCAATATTTTAAGCTCCAGACCTCATCAAATGTCAAAAAGGCTATTTTTTAGCAAAACAGTTTTCACAAATATCTGTTTACCTAATAAAGATAGCGAAATAATTTTGACTCCATCGTGTTTGTCTCCTCAAGGCTCTTTGCATCATATGCATGATGACCAGGTTAGGTCAACTTATAAATTTGACCTCAGGTCAAGGTCAAGTGGTGACCCAATTAGGTCATATTGCTCATTGGGAGACGTGTCTCAACGAGAAAAATACATTGGTGCCAGCTTTACTTCTTTAGCTTGATTTTGTCGAGAGTTATTGGCAAAAATGTGTTGGTGACCTCGGATGACCTCATCTGACCCAGTATGGGTCACTGAACAAATTTGCAACTGGAACTTCAAGAATAGCCTATGATAACATGATCCAGAAGGAATTGGGCCGATGTAATTCGTATCCTCAGAACAGGAAGCATTTGATTATTTCCCCATCGACTTATAATGGGGAGGTCACGAAATTGACCCGACCTTAGGTCACCGATATAACAAACCTGAGATTAACGAAGAATTGCAGGTACTATTGCTCTGATGCAATCCTGTAAGTACGAAATTGATCGGTCAAAAACTGTGGCTGTGGTATGACCGGACACATTTTTGGAGGTGGGGTCACGTGACCTAGCCTGGTGACCTGACCTGACATGACCCGAGGTAAAACAAATTACACTATGTGAGTAATTGATGTCCCGACACTTTTTTGTGCCAAAAAAGGCTGCACTGCGCCGCCGTTTTTTTGCTATCCTCGAATAACCTTAGAGGGGGGGGGGCGTCTAAACGCTCCCCCCGGCTTTGCGCGTGTTAATCACTATCGGCAATCATTTCATGCCAGCCTATCACGAGGTTGATGCATGATTATTGGCGGATCATTATGCTGCCAAATATCCGTATCCGTCATCAAGTCCGGATCCGCTTCCAGTCTTCACCTCCCCCTGTGCTGGTGTCAGTGGCGTTGTCGTTGTCACGTCACGTACCCTGTGTCGACAGTGTCCGAACTTTATCCAGAGACCAGGCCGTGGCGGGTCGAGGCCTGTCTCGCGGCTCACAAGGTAAACATGGCGGCGGTGCCTGTGTCGCCGCCTCCCCGCCGCCTGGTTATTTGGACAGCGGCGCCGCCTGGGTCCATTATGAGCGCGGCGGCGACTGATTGGAACTATCGCACTACGCCGCCCCCCCCCCCTCCCCGCGCGCGCCAAGTTGACTTTAGGCTTGTTTTGCGACGACGGGCGTCGAACCCGAAAACGATCGTTGCGGCGTGGCGGGGTTGGTGGGCGGGGGCGGGTGGGGGGGGGGGGATGTTTGGGAAGGGATCGGTTACGGGGCTGATTGACGAGGGAGGACAGGAAATATGGGATGTTTGACGTAAGGTGAAGAGGTATAGGATAGAAATGTGTTTTTGAAATGTGATATTTTGAGTTGTAGCGTGGCACATACATGGCCCATTGTGAGGTGCTTCTTCAGTCACCATATTGCCCTATAAGCAGAACTATTTGTAATTCGCATGTTAAATTATATAGACCTTCACCATCGAACACATGTTTTCCCCAGCATATTTGTAATGATGCATTAATCGAATACTCTGAAATTAAGATACGAATAGTTTTATTTCTGACCATATATATTTTTAGATCAATATATAACGATCTCATCTTCCGTCTATTACACCGTGACTCCTTGTCAGACTTTCTGTATCCGTATATCTTCTGATCTAATTCGTTTGTTTCAAGTAATTTCGCCACAGCGCATCAGGAAATCACAACAAACTCTGACACAAATGCCAGCGCGCCGCTCGCGTGCAAATAATTAATCCGCGGAAAAATGTCGCATCTGTAAAACCTGCCGGCGCGGGCAGCTCGTTTCCCGTTCGGCTGTTGTAAACATGCTGGAGGTCATTACCTGTCGGCAGGGTAACACCAATAAACTCTGCTGGGGCGGCTGGGACGGCTGGTGCGGCCCGGCCGGCCCTGTGCCTGTGATGAGGATAACGCTCAGAGCTGGCACCGCCGGGCGGCAGGCGGGCCGACCCGGGACCACCCACTGAGAGGCGGGCAGAAGGACGGGGACTGACACACATATACGGTCCCACTGAGAGGCGGGAAGAAGGACGGGGACTGACACGGTCCCACTGAGAGGCGGGCAGACGGACGGGGACTGACACACAGATACGGTCCCACTGAGAGGCGGGAAGAAGGACGGGGACTGACACGGTCCCACTGAGAGGCGGGCAGAAGGACGGGGACTGACACACAGATACGGTCCCACTGAGAGGCGGGAAGAAGGACGGGGACTGACACGGTCCCACTGAGAGGCGGGCAGACGGACGGGGACTGACACACAGATACGGTCCCACTGAGAGGCGGGAAGAAGGACGGGGACTGACACGGTCCCACTGAGAGGCGGGCAGAAGGACGGGGACTGACACACAGATACGGTCCCACTGAGAGGCGGGAAGAAGGACGGGGACTGACACGGTCCCACTGAGAGGCGGGCAGACGGACGGGGACTGACACACAGATACGGTCCCACTGAGAGGCGGGAAGAAGGACGGGGACTGACACACAGATACGGTCCCACTGAGAGGCGGGCAGAAGGACGGGGACTGACACGGTCCCACTGCGAGGCGGGAAGACGGACGGGGACTGACACAGAGGCGGGAAGACGGACGAGGACTGACACACAGATACGGTCCCAGTCCGGGGCGGTGGTTGGCGGGGTGGAATTGGTCCTGTGTCAATGTCCTGCGTGTCCTGTCCTGTGCGATAATTCTTAGATAATCACTTATAACTCAAAACAATGGGCATCTACGGGGTAACATCGGCAGGCCTATGGAAAAGTCGTCACAGTCCCCAATACCCCTCGGAACAGGGTGGCAGCTCCAATTAGCGCCTTGGTCCCGAGAGGTTACGATGCTTGGTTCACAAACTAAACCAAACGGGGGCGACATCAGGCTGTGAAGGCTGGTTTCTATCACACCCGACCGCCATAACAAGCTCCGCTTTGATTTGCAAGATGCCTATACATCAGCCATCTGTCCGCTCACAAGTTTTTCACTGTCTGCGACATATGATCGGGAATTACGGAAGCAGCACAATGCGACGTTGCGACAGCCGTGAAGGGCGTAAAAACATCACTTCAACATAAATGTCAAGCTGATACAAACCTGTCGGATGAGCGTGGAATCAACGTAGTCTGCCAATTGTTCTGTTTCTAAATAAAGTATATCTAGTTGCCTGAAATCATCCTTTTGACGTCAGGACGTCAGTGGAATTTATTCCCGCTGTCATTTTTCAATCGTTTGTATTATCTGAGCGAGATGTGGTGTCAGTGAGCCATTCAGAGGAAATCCTGTCAGGAAATAATATAGGAGCTTCGGGTTCACTGCAAACTTGTGGCCACCAGGCCAATGGGTGAGTTTTTATTAATTTGGACTTTGGTGTCCCGCTGGCTTTTTATATCGCATGGCAAACGGGAGTTCCAGATTTATGGAGCTCTAAAGCCGGCGAGTCTGCCTTGTTAGTGGGTCCTGGCAGTCCCAGTGACTGTCGATAACATTGTAAAAATTCCATCGAGTTGGTCGTAAATTACCCCCACTTGGCGGCGCAGGCGGTCCTGGCCGTCCCCGGAACATACTGGGTCGAGCTGGGACTCAGCTGTGTCTGTCCCACAGATCGGCCACTGCCCACCGGGACACTACATTACAGAGCACTACATTACAGGGCACTACCCTTCAGGACACTGCCCACCGGGACACTACATTACAGGGCACTACATTACAGGACACTACATTACAGGACACTACATTACAGGACACTGCCCACCGGGACACTACATTACAGGACACTACATTACTGGGCACTACACTACAGGACACTACATTACAGGGCACTACATTGCAGGGCACTACACTACAGGACACTACATTACAGGACACTACATTGCAGGGCACTACACTACAGGACACTACATTACAGGGCACTACATTGCAGGGCACTACACTACAGGACACTACATTACAGGACACTACATTGCAGGGCACTACACTACAGGACACTACATTACAGGGCACTACATTGCAGGGCACTACACTACAGGACACTACATTACAGGACACTACATTGCAGGGCACTACACTACAGGACACTACATTACAGGGCACTACATTGCAGGGCACTACACTACAGGACACTACATTACAGGACACTACATTGCAGGGCACTACACTACAGGACACTACATTACAGGGCACTACATTGCAGGGCACTACACTACAGGACACTACATTACAGGACACTACATTGCAGGGCACTACACTACAGGACACTACATTACAGGACACTACATTACAGGGCACTACATTACAGGACACTACATTGCAGGGCACTACATTGCAGGGCACTACACTACAGGACACTACATTACAGGACACTACATTACAGGGCACTGCATTACAGGACACTACATTGCAGGGCACTACATTCCGTGATACTACCCTTCAGGACACTACTCACCGGGATGTTTCCCACGGGGACACTACCCACCTCGACACTACCCACTGCGGACATTCCACCAGGACACTACTACCGGGACATTTTCCACTAAAACACTAACGACCCACTCACTGCCCTATCAAGCACAAACTTCTTATCAAAAGTCGACAATGGGTTTTGGCGACATATTCAAAGTTAATCGTCACTTGTTGCTTCCTCTGTTTAGTCTTCCACTCTCGTATGATTTATAAGTTTTCTGTTTATAATGGATCTGCTGTTAATCTGATTATCATTACGGTGTGGAATCACAATATATGAAGATATATTGTATTATTCATCGTTCAGAAACAGATACCCTTAGCCAGCAGCCACCATCCGCATCTACTTAATGTGTTTATTCAAAGCAACAGACGTGCACCGTGGTAATATGCCCATCTTTTGGAAGTACGTGAGTAACATGCCAGATGATGTTTGTATGGATGCTTGTGACATTAGCGTTGTCTATGTGACAGCCATGGCTTCTCAGCATTGTTTTCATCCAAACAACTTAGTAAAACATTCATAACTATTTTATGATTAACAATGCTGATCGGTCGAGGTGGTTTATCGATAAAAGTTGCGTCTCAGTTCAACGCCAACGCAACACTGTGGCTAGTTTTTAATGCAATGTCTTTGCGTTGACATTACCAGAAATGATGTCCAACGGCTATTTCTTTCCTGAAAACATAATATTTGTATTTTCCATTCTAGACGGCTAACTTGATCTTTGTTTGCCAACGCTTCGAAGAGTTTCGTTTCTCAACTTCACATTTTTTCTTATTTCCACATGCTAAAAGCTGGCTCGCAACAACACAAAGATAATCGTGCTGGCATAACAACGTTCATTTTCCCTTGCACACATCCTCTCTCTCTCGTGACCGTTTCTCTCGTCTACTAAGCGCCTCACTGCGATCCAATCTGTTCCACACCAAGCACACGTTCCATCGGGCGTCAAGCGAGTATGTGACCGGTTTCGGAGCGAGCCGGTCACTCTCGTAACCTGTCTGTAATCATACCGGCATCTGTCCCCCAGCCAGCCCACGTACACCGCACCACACCGCACTACACAGCACTACACCGCACCACACCGCACCACACCGCACCACACCGCACCACACAGCACCACACAGCATCACAGCACCACACACCACCACACAACACCACACAACACCACACCACACAACACCACACAACACCACACAACACCACACAACACCACACCACACCACACAACACCACACCGCACCGCACCGCACCGCACCGCACCGCACCACACAACACCACACAACACCACACCGCGCCCCACCGCACCACACAACACCACACAACACCACACAGCACCACACAACACAACACCACACCGCGCCACATTGCGTCACACCGCACCACACAACACCACACAACACCACACAACACAACACCACACCGCGCCACATTGCGTCACACCGCGCCACACAACACCACACAGCACCACACAACACAACACCACACCGCGCCACATTGCGTCACACCGCGCCACACAACACCACACAGCACCACACAACACAACACCACACCGCGCCACATTGCGTCACACCGCGCCACACAGCACTACACCGCACTACACCACGCCGCGCCGTGCCGCTCTGAGCGACCAGCCGTGGTGTTACATTTCTGCCCAGATGGCCACACTTAATTAGGGACGATAAAGCGGCGGATACCGGATTGATAACTCGTTTGAGTCGCGGCCAACGGTGCTTACATGTTAACAGCGTGCAGTAAAGCGGGCAGATGACGGCTGGGTTGGAGGCAGTACCGGTGGAGGGAGACCCAGTGCACCGGCCCGACGCCCCAGCGGTTTGCAACGGAAGAACGACAAATTTTGAATGTTGATAGATAGCAGCTGTGCCATAGGCGTAGGATCAGGGGGGGGGGGGGGGGGGGGGGGGGAGGGCATGACCCCTCACTTTTCTTTTTTTTTGTGCTAAAATATTTTATTTTGCTTGGTGATAATTTTGTGTATCGCAAATGGTTCGCCAAGACGAGAAGAGCCACAATATGCAAACAAATCTTCTATAGGGGGTTTGGTTACTCTCATGACGAGATCAAAGTTTCACTGCCCCCCTCACTTTTCGTGACGTTCCTACGTCCCTGAGCTGTGCCGGCGGGATTGGTGTGTAATGTGTATTGCATGGAATATGGATTGTTGCACTGTCATTGTAGCTGTGGCAGCTAGTGTATATTTGGCCTGCAGCTTCCTGACTCGCTCAATATTTTTATGTTTCGTTTATGGGATTCACATTTATATCCACTAGATAAGTACAACCAAAAACAAGTCCTCTCCATCGTTGGGTATTCAGTGACATCTGTTGGTCATTCTTGTCTGTTTCGTACCATATGCTGTCTGTTATCCTATGCTGCGCCAGTATCCTATCATCTATCATTTTATGTTGCCTCTCGCATCCTTTGACCAGCGTTGCCGGCTACGTGGCGCCACACTGCTCCACGATGGCCGCTCTGCAGCGCTGTCTGCGCCGCGGCAACTCATTGCGGCGCGCGGTCGACGAATGGACGAGTATTGTTCGCCGGGCCCGCAGCGCCGAAAAACAAGTCAGCGTCGCATTCATCGTCGCCGGCGGGGCGGCCCCGTCGCGCGGCCCGGGCACTGTGACGTCGTGTGGGAGGGTGACCTTGCGCTTTGCATTGAACACTCTCTCACAGTCGGCTCACGGAGGACAGATGAGGCTACTTTCGCGAGTCACAGAGTGTTGGTCTGAGGTCTGAGGCTCTGTGACAGAGGGTGGAACTCAGTGGAGGCTGGGGGTGGCGAATCTTGTTTTGTTGGGGTTCTACGGGTCGGTGCCCCGCGGAGGCAACTTGTTCTGTGGTGTGGCAAGTGTTGAACCATGTCTCTGCCATGTCTCTGTCCAAGTTCATCTTTGTTGTGATCAGCTATACGACGAGACCTGCAATCAAAGATGAATCGAGTCAGGCTTCACCGAACCAAGACATGATCGGCGCAGACACAACTGTCCGATCCTGTCACCACCCTGTCTCCAAAGTTCCACACCCGCGGTAGAACTTTGATCGCATCGAGATAAATGCCTCCAATTATCATCCATTCCCCGACCGAAACCGACATCGTGTCGCCGATTCGATACGAGGAAATCCCATTGGATGAGTCGGCGGTCCCGCCGGCACGACCGCCGGTCGGGGCCAACTGCGACGCCCCATTCAACATGTCGGCCCCCGCTGCGAAGTGGCTCCTAAATCTGGATCGGCGCGATGCGTCCGGCACCGGCTACGTGATCGGACTAATTGTGTTCGAACTGTGACGACGCGGATGGTGACTGAGGACTCTGTGACGCTCTGGCACCCCGGATGTCCACTGTCGGGATGTCACGTAGTGTCCAAGGGCGGATCCAGAACAGCAAACAAGTTGATGTTGGGGGATAATTCCCAAAACGATCACCAAGTCCAAAAATGTAATGGATTAGTTTCCATATGCATTGATAACTGATTTGAAACCAACTCTCCTTCGCTAAAATTGCTTTTTTTACTTTAAATCAGGGAATTGTCAATTATCGACCAGTTTCAAGCATTTTTGGGGCATGGTCCATTTGCCCCCTTATATCCGCCAATGGCGATGTCGCTGTCGCAATAGCCTGCGGCTGAGGGTACCCTTCCTCAGCCAGGCACCCCGCACTCGGCACCACCGGCACCACCCGGCATCACCCGGCACCACCCGGCACCACCCGGCACCACCCGGCACCACCCGGCACCACCCGGCACCACCGGCACCACCGGCACCACCCGGCACCACCCGGCACCACCCGGCACCACACGGCACCACCCGGCACCACCGGCACCACCCGACACTACCCGGCACCACCCGACACTACCCGGCACCACCCGGCACCACCCGGCACCACCCGGCACCACCCGGCACCCCACTGATCCGTATAATGAACGACCGAACTGCGCCTGCAAATGTACGCGTCTGCTGCAAGCGGAGCGCTTCATCAGGGGTCAGAAGAGGGGTGGGGGGGGGGGCGGAATGGCGGACACGGCAGTCGTTAGTAGGCCGTGGCGTCAGGTTCGGCACCGCTGACACAGCTGACATTGACCGATGATGACAATCTTACGGGTCATTTGGTACAATGCTACGCATGGGAATCTCTCAACCAAATAGGGCACAACATTGTGCTATTTTTGTATAACGTTTGCCTAATGCTTGTATACAAAACAAAATGCTGCATCTTCTTTGCTTGAGTAACTTTACCACTTTTTTCTCTCTAGATTTATTGCATATCGCTGGATCTTCAGATAGATAACAGATAATACCTTCAGATAGACACCAGAAACTGGTCCGGTCCCTATGACCCCCAACTCTGTCCCAGAGGCGTTCGGTCAGTGCCTGTCGGTACTGACTCTGTCCCTGCGGCCTTGGTCAATCCCATCTCGAATCACCACTGACCAAACGACCACTGCGATATCCGTATCGCCTGGGGCATCGGTCACGGCCGGCCGCGCTCCGTCTGGTAAACATGACGCTGCCCTCCCTGGTATCCGCACCGGGACGTGACGAGTGACGAGATGCCACTCTGCAAGGGGTGACGAGATGCGACACTGCAGGGTGCAGACCACCCGGGCACAGCGGCGGCCGCACGGCCGCAGTGCCACAATCACCACCGTGATTATAATCACCCCTGTCTGAGGCCGTGGTGACAGACTGGGGCATTGCGTTTCGAGGCATCAGGCAATGACTCACCCTCCTTTCCCCGTACTTGTATTGGTATTTGCTTCAACAGCAAGGTGTAACAGTCATTGCGGTATTTTGTGTTCGTCGCTCTACAGTGCAGGACAAAATGAATCAAGTACGAGCATTTGTGTAATACGTACATAAATACACACATAATACACAATGCATGCGTATGTATGAAAATAACGAGAGAAAACAAAACACGGTTGTGTCTGTTTAGAGGCAGGTAGGTATGAGATAGCGTTGATAGACAGAGTTAAGGACACGAGAGAGGGTGTGAGTGTTGGATCCCGGAGCAGGGAGATTAGAGGGAGATTAGGGGGAGATTAGGAGGAGATTAGGAGGAGATTAGGAGGAGATTAGGAGGAGATTAGGGGGAGTGCAGCCTCGCTCTGTGTGGACGATTTTCCGCCGGCTCTGCTGTCCATATATCACCACCTCCCCACCTCCCAACGCCAGCGAGCGGGCTAATGGAGCATCGACCCAGTGGTGATGTACCGTGACTGACCGGCGCTCTGGCGCGTCTGGGCCTTCCCCCGCTCCTCCACCGCTCCTCCCCCACATTCCCCTTCCCTCCCCTCTCATCCTCTCCCTCTGTCCGGACGAGTCTTCCTCTTTCCTCTCCCCCTCTGGCTGCCTGAGCTCCTTTATCTTCCCTCCGTGGTTGTCTTCTCTTTGTCCTTTCTGGGACTCCCGCACCTCCCATTGTCCGTCTGACTCTCTGTCTGCCTCTCTTCCTTCCTTCCTTCGTCCCTCCATTCCCGTACCTCCCACTGTACGGCTGACTCTCTGTCTGCCTCTCTTCCTTCCTTCCTTCGTCCCTCCATTCCCATCCCTCCCACGCACCCTCCCCTTATTTATGTATTTGTCTCCGCCTCCGTCTCCATCTCCGTCCCCTCCCCTCCCCTCCCCTCCCTCTCGCCGCGCTGTGTCTGTCCAGTATCTCCCCTCCCCTCCCTCTCGCCGCGCTGTGTCTGCCCAGTATCTCCCCTCCCTCTCGCCGCGCTGTGTCTGTCCAGTATCTCCCCTCCCTCTCGCCGCGCTGTGTCTGCCCAGTATCTCCCCTCCCCTCCCTCTCACCGCGCTGTGTCTGCCCAGTATCTCCCCTCCCCTCCCTCTCACCGCGCTGTGTCTGCCCAGTATCTCCCCTCCCTCTCACCGCGCTGTGTCTGCCCAGTATCTCCCCTCCCCTCCCTCTCGCCGCGCTGTGTCTGCCCAGTATCTCCCCTCCCCTCCCTCTCACCGCGCTGTGTCTGCCCAGTATCTCCCCTCCCTCTCACCGCGCTGTGTCTGCCCAGTATCTCCCCTCCCCTCCCTCTCACCGCGCTGTGTCTGCCCAGTATCTCCCCTCCCCTCCCTCTCACCGCGCTGTGTCTGCCCAGTATCTCCCCTCCCTCTCGCCGCGCTGTGTCTGTCCAGTATCTCCCCTTCCCTCCCTCTCACCGCGCTGTGTCTGCCCAGTATCTCCCCTTCCCTCCCTCTCACCGCGCTGTGTCTGTCCAGTATCTCCCCTCCCCTCCCTCTCGCCGCGCTGTGTCTGCCCAGTATCTCCCCTCCCCTCCCCTCCCTCTCGCCGCGCTGTGTCTGCCCAGTATCTCCCCTCCCTCTCGCCGCGCTGTGTCTGTCCAGTATCTCCCCTCCCCTCCCTCTCACCGCGCTGTGTCTGTCCAGTATCTCCCCTCCCCTCCCTCTCGCCGCGCTGTGTCTGTCCAGTATCTCCCCTCCCCTCCCTCTCGCCGCGCTGTGTCTGTCCAGTATCTCCCCTCCCTCTCACCGCGCTGTGTCTGTCCAGTATCTCCCTCCCCTCCCTCTCACCGCGCTGTGTCTGTCCAGTATCTCCCCTCCCCTCCCTCTCGCCGCGCTGTGTCTGTCCAGTATCTCCCTCCCTCTCACCGCGCTGTTGTCTGCCCAGTATCTCCCCTACCCTCCCCTCCCTCCTCTCGCCGCGCTGTGTCTGCCCAGTATCTCCCTCCCCTCCCTCTCGCCGCGCTGTGTCTGCCCAGTATCTCCCCTCCCTCTCACCGCGCTGTGTCTGTCCAGTATCTCCCCTCCCTCTCGCCGCCGCTGTGTCTGCCCAGTATCTCCCCTCCCTCTCGCCGCGCTGTGTCTGTCCAGTATCTCCCCTCCCCTCCCTCTCGCCGCGCTGTGTCTGCCCAGTATCTCCCCTCCCCTCCCCTCCCTCTCGCCGCGCTGTGTCTGCCCAGTATCTCCCCTCCCTCTCGCCGCGCTGTGTCTGTCCAGTATCTCCCCTCCCCTCCCTCTCGCCGCGCTGTGTCTGCCCAGTATCTCCCCTCCCCTCCCCTCCCTCTCGCCGCGCTGTGTCTGTCCAGTATCTCCCCTCCCCTCCCTCTCGCCGCGCTGTGTCTGCCCAGTATCTCCCCTCCCCTCCCCTCCCTCTCGCCGCGCTGTGTCTGTCCAGTATCTCCCCTCCCCTCCCTCTCACCGCGCTGTGTCTGTCCAGTATCTCCCCTCCCTCTCGCCGCGCTGTGTCTGCCCAGTATCTCCCCTCCCCTCCCCTCCCTCTCACCGCTCTGTGTCTGTCCAGTATCTCCCCTCCCCTCCCTCTCACCGCGCTGTGTCTGTCCAGTATCTCCCCTCCCCTCCCTCTCGCCGCGCTGTGTCTGCCCAGTATCTCCCTCCTCCCCTCCCCTCCCCTCCCCTCCCCTCCCCTCCCTCCTCTCGCCGCGCTGTGTCTGCCCAGTATCTCCCCTCCTCTCACCGCGCGCTGTGTCTGTCCAGTATCTCCCCTCCCTCTCGTCGCGCTGTGTCTGCCCAGTATCTCCCCTCCCCTCCCCCTCCCTCTCACCGCTCTGTGTCTGTCCAGTATCTCCCCTCCCCTCCCTCTCGCCGCGCTGTGTCTGCCCAGTATCTCCCCTCCCTCTCACCGCGCTGTGTCTGTCCAGTATCTCCCCTCCCCTCCCTCTCACCGCTCTGTGTCTGTCCAGTATCTCCCCTCCCCTCCCTCTCGCCGCGCTGTGTCTGCCCAGTATCTCCCCTCCCTCTCACCGCGCTGTGTCTGCCCAGTATCTCCCCTCCCCTCCCCTCCCTCTCGCCGCGCTGTGTCTGTCCAGTATCTCCCCTCCCCTCCCTCTCACCGCGCTGTGTCTGTCCAGTATCTCCCCTCCCCTCCCTCTCGCCGCGCTGTGTCTGCCCAGTATCTCCCCTCCCTCTCACCGCGCTGTGTCTGTCCAGTATCTCCCCTCCCCTCCCTCTCGCCGCGCTGTGTCTGTCCAGTATCTCCCCTCCCCTCCCTCTCACCGCGCTGTGTCTGTCCAGTATCTCCCCTCCCTCTCGCCGCGCTGTGTCTGCCCAGTATCTCCCCTCCCCTCCCCTCCCTCTCGCCGCGCTGTGTCTGCCCAGTATCTCCCCTCCCCTCCCCTCCCTCTCACCGCGCGCTGTGTCTGCCCAGTATCTCCCCTCCCTCTCGCCGCGCTGTGTCTGCCAGTATCTCCCCTCCCTCTCGCCGCGCTGTGTCTGTCCAGTATCTCCCCTCCCTCTCGCCGCGCTGTGTCTGTCCAGTATCTCCCCTCCCCTCCCTCTCGCCGCGCTGTGTCTGCCCAGTATCTCTCCTCCCCTCCCCTCCCCTCCCCCTCCCTCCCCTCCCCTCCCCTCCCCTCCCTCTCGCCGCGCTGTGTCTGCCCAGTATCTCCCCTCCCTCTCACCGCGCTGTGTCTGTCCAGTATCTCCCCTCCCTCTCGCCGCGCTGTGTCTGCCCAGTATCTCCCCTCCCCTCCCCTCCCTCTCACCGCTCTGTGTCTGTCCAGTATCTCCCCTCCCCTCCCTCTCGCCGCGCTGTGTCTGCCCAGTATCTCCCCTCCCTCTCACCGCGCTGTGTCTGTCCAGTATCTCCCCTCCCCTCCCTCTCACCGCTCTGTGTCTGTCCAGTATCTCCCCTCCCCTCCCTCTCGCCGCGCTGTGTCTGTCCAGTATCTCCCCTCCCCTCCCTCCCTCTCGCCGCGCTGTGTCTGCCCAGTATCTCCCTCCCTCTCACCGCTCTGTGTCTGTCCAGTATCTCCCCTCCCCTCCCTCTCACCGCTCTGTGTCTGTCCAGTATCTCCCCTCCCCTCCCTCTCGCCGCGCTGTGTCTGTCCAGTATCTCCCCTCCCCTCCCCTCCCTCTCGCCGCGCTGTGTCTGCCCAGTATCTCCCCTCCCTCTCACCGCGCTGTGTCTGTCCAGTATCTCCCCTCCCTCTCACCGCTCTGTGTCTGTCCAGTATCTCCCCTCCCCTCCCTCTCGCCGCGCTGTGTCTGTCCAGTATCTCCCCTCCCCTCCCTCTCACCGCTCTGTGTCTGTCCAGTATCTCCCCTCCCCTCCCTCTCGCCGCGCTGTGTCTGTCCAGTATCTCCCCTCCCTCTCACCGCTCTGTGTCTGTCCAGTATCTCCCCTCCCCTCCCTCTCGCCGCGCTGTGTCTGTCCAGTATCTCCCCTCCCTCTCACCGCTCTGTGTCTGTCCAGTATCTCCCCTCCCCTCCCTCTCACCGCTCTGTGTCTGTCCAGTATCTCCCCTCCCCTCCCTCTCGCCGCGCTGTGTCTGTCCAGTATCTCCCCTCCCTCTCACCGCTCTGTGTCTGTCCAGTATCTCCCCTCCCCTCCCTCTCGCCGCGCTGTGTCTGCCCAGTATCTCCCCTCCCCTTCCCTCCCTCTCACCGCTCTGTGTCTGTCCAGTATCTCCCCTCCCCTCCCTCTCGCCGCGCTGTGTCTGTCCAGTATCTCCCCTCCCTCTCGCCGCGCTGTGTCTGTCCAGTATCTCCCCTCCCTCTCACCGCGCTGTGTCTGTCCAGTATCTCCCCTCCCCTCCCTCTCGCCGCGCTGTGTCTGTCCAGTATCTCCCCTCCCCTCCCTCTCGCCGCGCTGTGTCTGTCCAGTATCTCCCCTCCCTCTCGCCGCGCTGTGTCTGTCCAGTATCTCCCCTCCCTCTCGCCGCGCTGTGTCTGTCCAGTATCTCCCCTCCCTCTCACCGCTCTGTGTCTGTCCAGTATCTCCCCTCCCCTCCCTCTCGCCGCGCTGTGTCTGTCCAGTATCTCCCCTCCCTCTCGCCGCGCTGTGTCTGTCCAGTATCTCCCCTCCCTCTCACCGCGCTGTGTCTGTCCAGTATCTCCCCTCCCTCTCACCGCTCTGTGTCTGTCCAGTATCTCCCCTCCCCTCCCTCTCACCGCGCTGTGTCTGCCCAGTATCTCCCCTCCCCTCCCTCTCACCGCGCTGTGTCTGTCCAGTATCTCCCCTCCCCTCCCTCTCGCCGCGCTGTGTCTGTCCAGTATCTCCCCTCCCCTCCCCTCCCTCTCACCGCGCTGTGTCTGTCCAGTATCTCCCCTCCCCTCCCTCTCGCCGCGCTGTGTCTGTCCAGTATCTCCCCTCCCCTCCCCTCCCTCTCGCCGCGCTGTGTCTGTCCAGTATCTCCCCTCCCCTCCCTCTCGCCGCGCTGTGTCTGTCCAGTATCTCCCCTCCCCTCCCTCTCGCCGCGCTGTGTCTGTCCAGTATCTCCCCTCCCCTCCCCTCCCTCTCACCGCGCTGTGTCTGTCCAGTATCTCCCCTCCCCTCCCTCTCGCCGCGCTGTGTCTGTCCAGTATCTCCCCTCCCTCTCGCCGCGCTGTGTCTGCCCAGTATCTCCCCTCCCTCTCACCGCGCTGTGTCTGTCCAGTATCTCCCCTCCCTCTCACCGCTCTGTGTCTGTCCAGTATCTCCCCTCCCCTCCCTCTCGCCGCGCTGTGTCTGCCCAGTATCTCCCCTCCCCTCCCTCTCACCGCGCTGTGTCTGTCCAGTATCTCCCCTCCCCTCCCTCTCGCCGCGCTGTGTCTGCCCAGTATCTCCCCTCCCCTCCCCTCCCTCTCACCGCGCTGTGTCTGCCCAGTATCTCCCCTCCCCTCCCTCTCGCCGCGCTGTGTCTGTCCAGTATCTCCCCTCCCTCTCGCCGCGCTGTGTCTGTCCAGTATCTCCCCTCCCTCTCACCGCGCTGTGTCTGTCCAGTATCTCCCCTCCCTCTCACCGCTCTGTGTCTGTCCAGTATCTCCCCTCCCCTCCCTCTCGCCGCGCTGTGTCTGTCCAGTATCTCCCCTCCCCTCCCTCTCGCCGCGCTGTGTCTGCCCAGTATCTCCCCTCCCTCTCACCGCTCTGTGTCTGTCCAGTATCTCCCCTCCCCTCCCTCTCGCCGCTCTGTGTCTGTCCAGTATCTCCCCTCCCCTCCCTCTCACCGCGCTGTGTCTGTCCAGTATCTCCCCTCCCTCTCACCGCGCTGTGTCTGTCCAGTATCTCCCCTCCCTCTCACCGCTCTGTGTCTGTCCAGTATCTCCCCTCCCCTCCCTCTCACCGCGCTGTGTCTGTCCAGTATCTCCCCTCCCTCTCACCGCTCTGTGTCTGTCCAGTATCTCCCCTCCCCTCCCTCTCGCCGCGCTGTGTCTGTCCAGTATCTCCCCTCCCCTCCCTCTCGCCGCGCTGTGTCTGTCCAGTATCTCCCCTTCCCTCCCTCTCACCGCGCTGTGTCTGCCCAGTATCTCCCCTCCCTCTCGCCGCGCTGTGTCTGCCCAGTATCTCCCCTCCCCTCCCCTCCCTCTCACCGCGCTGTGTCTGTCCAGTATCTCCCCTCCCCTCCCTCTCGCCGCGCTGTGTCTGCCCAGTATCTCCCCTCCCTCTCGTCGCGCTGTGTCTGCCCAGTATCTCCCCTCCCTCTCGCCGCGCTGTGTCTGCCCAGTATCTCCCCTCCCCTCCCTCTCACCGCGCTGTGTCTGTCCAGTATCTCCCCTCCCCTCCCTCTCGCCGCGCTGTGTCTGTCCAGTATCTCCCCTCCCCTCCCTCTCACCGCTCTGTGTCTGTCCAGTATCTCCCCTCCCCTCCCTCTCGCCGCGCTGTGTCTGCCCAGTATCTCCCCTCCCCTCCCTCTCGCCGCGCTGTGTCTGCCCAGTATCTCCCCTCCCTCTCGCCACGCTGTGTCTGCCCAGTATCTCCCCTCCCTCTCGTCGCGCTGTGTCTGCCCAGTATCTCCCCTCCCTCTCGTCGCGCTGTGTCTGCCCAGTATCTCCCCTCCCTCTCGCCGCGCTGTGTCTGCCCAGTATCTCCCCTCCCCTCCCTCTCACCGCGCTGTGTCTGTCCAGTATCTCCCCTCCCCTCCCTCTCGCCGCGCTGTGTCTGTCCAGTATCTCCCCTCCCCTCCCTCTCACCGCGCTGTGTCTGTCCAGTATCTCCCCTCCCCTCCCTCTCGCCGCGCTGTGTCTGTCCAGTATCTCCCCTCCCCTCCCTCTCACCGCGCTGTGTCTGTCCAGTATCTCCCCTCCCCTCCCTCTCGCCGCGCTGTGTCTGTCCAGTATCTCCCCTCCCCTCCCTCTCACCGCTCTGTGTCTGTCCAGTATCTCCCCTCCCCTCCCTCTCGCCGCGCTGTGTCTGTCCAGTATCTCCCCTCCCTCTCGCCGCGCTGTGTCTGCCCAGTATCTCCCCTCCCCTCCCCTCCCTCTCACCGCGCTGTGTCTGTCCAGTATCTCCCCTCCCCTCCCTCTCGCCGCGCTGTGTCTGCCCAGTATCTCCCCTCCCCTCCCTCTCACCGCGCTGTGTCTGTCCAGTATCTCCCCTCCCCTCCCTCTCGCCGCGCTGTGTCTGTCCAGTATCTCCCCTTCCCTCCCTCTCGCCGCGCTGTGTCTGTCCAGTATCTCCCCTCCCCTCCCTCTCACCGCGCTGTGTCTGTCCAGTATCTCCCCTCCCCTCCCTCTCGCCGCGCTGTGTCTGTCCAGTATCTCCCCTCCCCTCCCTCTCGCCGCGCTGTGTCTGTCCAGTATCTCCCCTCCCCTCCCTCTCGCCGCGCTGTGTCTGCCCAGTATCTCCCCTCCCTCTCGCCGCGCTGTGTCTGTCCAGTATCTCCCCTCCCCTCCCTCTCGCCGCGCTGTGTCTGTCCAGTATCTCCCCTCCCCTCCCTCTCGCCGCGCTGTGTCTGCCCAGTATCTCCCCTCCCTCTCGCCGCGCTGTGTCTGTCCAGTATCTCCCCTCCCCTCCCTCTCGCCGCGCTGTGTCTGCCCAGTATCTCCCCTCCCTCTCGCCGCGCTGTGTCTGCCCAGTATCTCCCCTCCCCTCCCTCTCGCCGCGCTGTGTCTGTCCAGTATCTCCCCTCCCCTCCCTCTCGCCGCGCTGTGTCTGCCCAGTATCTCCCCTCCCCTCCCCTCCCTCTCGCCGCGCTGTGTCTGCCCAGTATCTCCCCTCCCTCTCGCCGCGCTGTGTCTGCCCAGTATCTCCCCTCCCCTCCCCTCCCTCTCACCGCGCTGTGTCTGTCCAGTATCTCCCCTCCCCTCCCTCTCGCCGCGCTGTGTCTGTCCAGTATCTCCCCTCCCCTCCCTCTCGCCGCGCTGTGTCTGCCCAGTATCTCCCCTCCCCTCCCCTCCCTCTCACCGCGCTGTGTCTGTCCAGTATCTCCCCTCCCCTCCCTCTCGCCGCGCTGTGTCTGCCCAGTATCTCCCCTCCCTCTCGTCGCGCTGTGTCTGCCCAGTATCTCCCCTCCCTCTCGTCGCGCTGTGTCTGCCCAGTATCCACCGTTGAGTGCTGATGCTGTGTGTTATTTCGATGCTTGCTCTGTATCTCGGTCATTAATCATACCGGGTCTGATTGCACGATAATAGTCTGTCACGTGCCTGCAGCGTCCGTCGGCGTCACGGTCTCACAATTAACGGCTTCTCATCACGGCCAGACTAATTATGTAAACAGCCACAGAGACACCTGCAGTGGAGCTGGGCTGTGCGTAGTAGAGAAGAGATCAGGTCATAGCAGAGCAGAGCAGAGCAGAGCAGAGCAGAGCAGAGCAGAGCAGAGCAGAGCAGAGCAGAGCAGAGCAGAGCAGAGCAGAGCAGAGTAGAGCAGAGCAGAGCAGAGCAGAGCAGAGCAGAGCAGGCAGAGCAGAGCAGAGCAGAGCAGAGCAGAGCAGAGCAGAGCAGAGCAGAGCAGAACAGACCGGAACCATTTTTACCACGGTAACCCCGCGATGAGGCAAAGCCGCCGCGGCATGCTGGCTGCAAGCGTGCATCTTGTTATTGGTATGAATCCCATACAAGAGCCGCTGACATAACGATTTGTTCCCGTTTCCGCTGCATCCAGGGCTCAGGTACATCTGCATGGTAATGGCAGCAGTTCAAGCGACTTGCAGCCTCCCCCACATGGCACATGTGACACGCCAGTTTGCTACATGCAAATCGTACTTGACGCCGCTCTCACATGTTACAGCTCCGGCTTATGGTCGTCAAACGAGCAGCTCATTTAAGGAAGCAACAGGCGTCACTTGGCGCCTTTCCCTGCACCCAACTCAGACTTAAGAGCATTGTTCGGTCTGCTATATGCCCTAGCATTGAGGTCGGAGCGTGAACCGCTAATCCGAACACTCACCTCCAGCTTAGTGGAGTTGGAGGACGAGCCGGGTCTCGCTGTTCTGCGCTGTGCTCGTGTCACTGTCACCTGTGTACGGGGCGGCGCGGGGGACCTTCGGGTGTTGTCCACCTCAGAAAGGCTGCGGGAGGCGGGCAGCAGCTTCGTGTCTTCGCCCCCCCCCCCGCGCAGCGCTGTGGAGTGTGGGTGTAGGACGGAGGTGGCTGACGGGCGGCCTGCCGGCGCAGCCTACCCAGCCAGGCGGCGGCCAGCTCTGTTGAGTTAATTGCGATTTGTATAGCTTCCCGGAAGTGGATGAAAAGGAGCGTTGGTAATAAATTGATGTATTCGTCAAGCATCTAATCCAGGCACCAAGCACCTGTCACCATATCGATACACTGCGTACCCTACCAACTCACATTATTGAGGATACGTTCATGCAGTATCAAATTCGTCAGACGATATCGAAATTGAGCCATGTTTCATTACATCAAGACAGGGGAAGATTTGCCCGAAATAAATGGCATCGTTTGAGCATTGGATTGGCTTTCCATCAATACAACAAACCCTACATTTCTGGAGCAATAGGCTAATTTGCAGTCTATTTGGCAGTCACTAAACATGATTGGTGGGATCACGAGACCGATTTGTGAGCAATTTGTGTAGTGAATATGAAAGCATCGACACTTCGATGTACTTTCCCAAATGAATATCGAGAGAATCAGCTCCATTTCTCTGCTGGCGGTGGTTAGTTTAACCCAGCAGCAGCATAGCAACTCGATTGTTGAGGAAACAAAACTGGTATTATGATAATTTAAGGTTATTTGTCGTATTTTATACGCCTGTGTTTCTCATGGAACCACTGAGTGCATTATCATTAGTCCTCTGCCAGTAGTGATGCCACTGCAAGCACTATACAGAATTATAATGCATTTTGCTTGGCTCAGTAACGCAGACTATTCAGAAAGGCGTCCAGGCCAGGACAGCGCGATTCTTCAAATCACCGCTTAGCTATGCGATAATCACGGACAGCCATATGTCCCACGTTTCACTCTAAAGTGAAAGCCTGGTTGTCATTCCAATGTCATTTAGCTCCATTATAAGATATGAAGAGTACTCTAGTTTCTTAGGCGAAAGCTGCGACGCATACCCCATTTTCGACTGGTGTGTCCTAAAGCATACCGTACAGTATTGCCGTGTTCCCTAAACCCGAAACCTACATAATCTTGTCCGGGATATTCTCTGTGCCTGTCTGTGCCATGATATGTCTCACGTATTCCATGCATTTCATGTATTTCATACACTCATGTCTCATACTCCCCGTTAGAGCCCTTCATGGAGTGGGAATCCCGTATGGGAATGGGAATGGGAAGGGAATGGGTGGGAATGGGGAACACTTTTGGGAAATTAACGGGTTGGAACGGGTATGGGACAGACCAAGTCATATTTTTGCACCACAAAAAGTTAAATATGCTGACACGGGCGGGAATTGGAGCACCATCAATCATGAATTCGGATTGGAACGGGTTTGGGTCTGGCTGAATGGGCTGGAACGGGATGGGGGCTGAAAATGTGTCCCATGAAGGGCTCTACTCCCCGTTATTTCATGTATGTAACATGTTTTTTCTCCCTATTTCCCACATGTTTACCTCTTTGTCCCGTGCGCTCTGCACTGCAACAAAGGGTCCCTCTGCTCGGGCCTCGGGGCCTCTTGGCTGCATATATCCCTTGTGTCTCGTGTGCTCCAAATGTGGTGTCCTGTTCGTACCACAGCTCCCATGTGTCCCGTATGTCCTTTGTCCATATGTCTCGCGCATTCCGTACATCCCGTGTCCGTGTCTCTCGTTCCTCTAGTGTCACATGCATCCCATGTCTCGTACTTCTGCTATCCCGACTGTCTCGTGTCTCTCCTATCCCGACTGTGTCTCGTATATCCCATGTCTCGTACGTCTCCTATCCCGACTGCGTCCCGTATATCCCTTAGTTCCAGATGATCTGTCAAATAATTCATTTCGGCGCTGGGTGCCAGGGGAGTCTAGAGCCGGCCACCGCAGCCAACTCGTAAATTTCAAACAAAAATTGCCACATAAATAACTTGGTTGCCGGCGGCAAATGAGCTCGGTCGGGGCGGGCAGCGGGCGGTCGGGCAGCGGGGCCCCGCCTCGGTTACCGAGCTCTAACACCCCCGAGTTTGGTAAAGTTGGACGTGTTTATTGCCTATTGTTTGTTGTTCAACATTGCTGACATGAATATCCCTGTAGGCAGGTGACGTTAACGTACAGTTATATAGTTGATTGGTTTGATAAACGAATGTGGTATATCATCGCAAAGTGGGAGTTAACAGTTGCCACTGAGATATTCATTCAGACATTCATGTGTACTGGTACAATAAACAGCTTTTTAATATCGAAGCGTTTCACTGGTGATAACCTGCAACACAATACAACACTGTTAACTGTTGCACAGCAGTGTTTGATACCATCAACTTTTCGATGATCAAATGGTAATTTCTATCACTTCCGAATATACATTCCGAATATATCCAAACTTGACAACGTTTCCGTAGTATTTCCTGAAGCGTGGTATTTGATCATGTTAAGAGGGGAGATAACTCATTTATCTGTACCTGTGTTGTCTGCCTGTTGTCTGCCAGCGGACGCAGACACCCACACAGCCAGACAGTCAGACAGTCAGACAGTCAGACAGTCGGACAGTGCTCTTCTGGTGCTCTGTTCAGTGGCCAGGCCCGTGGGTCATTGCTATGACTGTTGCTGCTGCATGGCCGAGCGGTTGGGGCCGGGCGGTTTGGGTGGGGCCTGGCGGCCAGTGCAGGGGTCGGGAGGGTTACAGGGGTCGGTGCCGGGGGACGCCAAGCAGTACATCATGCCAGCTGCAGCGCAGCCAGTGGCTGTCCGTCGCGCTGGGACCGGCCAGACCGCCGCACTCTGCCAGTGTGGAGTGCCGACAGCCCGCTGGGACCGCCCAGACCGCCGCACTCTGCCAGTGTGGAGTGCCGACAGCCCGCTGGGACCGCCCAGACCGCCGCACTCTGCCAGTGTGGAGTGCCGACAGCCCGCTGGGACCGCCCAGACCGCCGCACTCTGCCAGTGTGGAGTGCCGACAGCCCGCTGGGACCGCCCAGACCGCCGCACTCTGCCAGTGTGGAGTGCCGACAGCCCGCTGGGACCGCCCAGACCGCCGCACTCTGCCAGTGTGGAGTGCCGACAGCCCGCTGGGACCGCCCAGACCGCCGCACTCTGCCAGTGTGGAGTGCCGACAGACCCGCTGGGACCGCCCAGACCGCCGCACTCTGCCAGTGTGGAGTGCCGACAGCCCGCTGGGACCGCCCAGACCGCCGCACTCTGCCAGTGTGGAGTGCCGACAGACACTCTGCCAGTGTGGAGTGCCGACATACACTCTGCCAGTGTGGAGTGCCGACAGACACTGCCAGTGTGGAGTGCCGACAGACCGCTGGGACCGGCCAGACCGCCACACTCTGACAGTGTGGAGTGCCGACAGACCCGATCCGACATACTGGGACCGGCCAGACCGCCGCACTCTGCCAGTGTGGAGTGCCGACAGACCGATCCGATATACCATGACCTGCCGCATCCGAACAGCTGGAACCGGCCAGACCGCCGCACTCTGCCAGTGTGGAGTGCCGACAGACCGATCCGATATACCATGACCTGCCGCATCCGAACAGCTGGAACCGGCCAGACCGCCGCACTCTGCCAGTGTGGAGTGCCGACAGACCCGATCCGACATACCACAACCTGCCGCATCCGAACAATATCTCACCGTATCTGGAAACATTGTCTGCGCCGGTGAACCCACGGACTCACCTCGACTCATGAGTCTCACTCACGTCTCAGGACTCCCATGAATCCACACTCACTCCCTGAACTCAGGATCCTGAGCTAACTTTGGTCCCCTGCGACTGAATCTGCCTGAGAGTGGTAACATGTGCCAGCGCGCTGTGGCCATCCAACACACGACACACGCGTACTCACTACTCACTGCCGAACTGGGTGAGGTCCACCCGACACCAGCACCCGTGACGATCGAATTGCGCTCCTCCGGCTCCCGACAGGCAGCCGTTGTTTATATTATAGTACCGCTACATGGCAGGCTTGCTCCGCCACGCTTCCTGTGCACCACTGATGTTTGCCCTGCAGTCCTCAGCTGTGTTCAGAATCATGGCAGTGCAATCTCTTGACACTTGGCATGACACTTGACACTTGGCACTTGGCGTTGACAGTATGGTCTGCGCATGACAGTGACAGCTGGAGATGCAAATGCAGATTGTTCTGTCGTCAACGGGAGAAGTCATTTCTTTTCGGAATGTTCTTTTCGGAATGAATGTTCAGCATTTTTTTTTGAAAGAAAAGGATTATTATGCTGCGGGGGTACGCATACTTTACAGGTAAAAAGCCAAATTTCGGTAAACGTGATGCTTTTCTTGTATGAATTTAACTGTGGTATACATATAGCGACGTTTACCTATATCAAACTACATGCATATATTTAATTTAAATTTATATACACAATTTTAAATACAAGAATTATGTCAGCGAACAATTTAACTGCAATAAAAGCGGATAATGATCATCCATCATCATTCATCATGCCTTGCTTTGGAATCAACGTCACTACCATTCCACTTGAATGCGAGCGAGAACAGTCAAAACTAGTGCTTACCCGTCCGCTCCGCTGGGCGATTACTGGTGTCAAGTGGTGGTGCAAGCCAGTGATAGGCAATTAGGGATTGATAACCCGTACTACCCGTGACACCTGTCATACCTATAATACGTTTTTGTACCCGTCATACACCCGAGGTACCCGTCAAAAACCTACGGTGCCAGACATACACCCGTAGTACCCGTTGTGCCCCTGTGGAACACGTGATAAATCCGTTATAGCCGGCACTCACCCATTATACTCGTGGAACACCTATGGCACCCGTTATACACCCGTTAAACCCGTGAAAACTCCACCCCGGCTTAGCGTATATGTTCATTGATATATGTCGTACCGTATGTCGATGACCTTCGTTTCGCAGTGATTCCGTGGTTGTTGCTCATTGGTTATGACACTGTAGTATCCGTGGTCGGATCTGATTGGCCTTCGACTGGAGTGAAGCGATGTAAAACTCGTATCCGTAAACTGTTTTTTTTTACGGTAAAATATTTATTAACACCTCTTTCTATGTTAGTTACAGCACAAACCTTGGCTCAAAATTGCACAACCTATAAATGTCTAAAACTATGTATCAAGTGCGTCGGAAATGTACGAATTATACACCACTCGGTAGTATCCGTAAACTCGTTTGAAAACCTTAAAATCACGTGCATCACGTGCTTATAGCAATGTGGTACTGCAATGTAGAACTGCCGCTTTACTTTGTTAAATTCGTTCCGGATAGACAGACAGACAGACGCTTATCAAATAGTAATATTATTAAATACAATAATATTGTTATCAAATATCAATAAGCAATGTTTTAGATTGATCAGGTAGGTATATTTGTTTTTAATGTGGTCACGATCTTGATAAAAATAAATGTTATAAATGTGCTCCCGATATCATCGGGGTAAGAGTAGGAAGTTGAGCAGGTGAAGCTTGTGGGTATTTTCTACCCGTCTACTGCGCCGCTGACAATATATCCCACAGCACTAGCAGCATTGTCTTCACTTCTGCTGCATTGTAATGGAACAGGGGTGATTTATGTTGTATTTTAATACACCAGCACATTATCATACAGCTGATGTAGTTCACTATCGCTGAATAGATTCCGACAAGATAACGTGATTGACTCGTGCACTTTCTCCACGAGTATGCAGCAGCAGCTTCCGCGTAAATGCAGCTTTTCCGTTTTCTCGTGTAATTTTAGTGATCTGGGCATCACGTTGGATCAAGCGGCCGTTAGCTGAGGTTTGATCACGATCTGCCGCTGTCACGTTCCCCCATTTACCGTGGCCGTCGCATTGACTTTCAGACCGGCGCCGATCGCGCCCAGACCTGAAAATTACGTCATTGGTGCCGCCTTATTTGGCGTCACTCTGTCCCCTGCATGACAACGATCTACGGTACTTAGTGAAATGGGTGCAGCGGTCTTACTGTCGCTCCGAGCCGAGGCTAGATGCAGATTATCGTCTCTGGTGTAGCGGCATGTGTCTTGCCATGCCAGTGATGGATATTCCAACAATATATCACAGTTGATGTATATCGGTGATCTGAGAGGAAAGTAATTCATGTGGGATGTTACGAACATAATGGACGCGTGTTTTATGTATTGAATCTTGTGTGGGTTGATGCAGGCTCACATTGACATGCTGAACGTGGTTAAACTAGTAATGTTGTTACACATTACATAGTGTAACATAGAGGTAGTGTATGTTGTATTACAACAGCTAATGGATATAATATAACTATCAAGTTTTCGTAACAATATAAACATGTTCACGTTATCCTTGTAAATGGCATCGTAGGTCATATAGACACCATCACGTAATGCCTTCCATTGAATTATGAATACAATGTTGAAACTGCTGCTGGTTCCTCCGGCGCCGTGCGTATATTTCAACCCTGTGCCGCCTCTCACTGTGCTAGAGCCCCAAGCTGGTTAGCGCCACAGTTCGCCACCCACAAACATGACCTTGAGTCCCAATCATTGAATCATGCCTGATCGCTCGAACACCACCCCCGCAAACAACAAAGCCACAACACAACGGGCATCCAAGACAGCTGACCCGACAGCGAAGGCGCTCCATTTTCCAATGTAACGCCTTCAGTTCGTGGCCGATAGAGTTTACAACGGAATGTCCTTAGTTTGGGGTCGATGTGTCAACTTTGGTAAATGTATGACCTGGGAAAGTGTCAGCCGCGTCAGAGGTGTCAACCGTCAGGTGGGCGGTCTTCGCGACGGGCGCGCCCTGATCGCCGCCACAGCTGGCAGGCCGACAGGCTGACAGCCGGACAGGCGCGGTCTGATGCGGCGGAAGTCGACCGTGCAGACCGGCGGGCGCGGCTGGCGAGTGACGCTCCGCGCTGACATGCCGCGCCTCCCTGACACGTGACACGTGACGGCCGCCGCTGTGCCGCTGTGATGTGTGTCACGTGACATGTGAGGAGCGTTTCTCGCCGCCTCTGGCCTGTTTGCTGGACTAGAGCTTATACATGAGGGCAATACAAGGCCGTGTCTTGCAAATTAATGTGCATTTTTGTGATGCACTTCTTTTTTGTTTGATGCAGGTGACGTAGGCCTAACACGGATATTGTGTATAATTGGGGATCAGATGAGATAATATAAATATTGTTCATGTTTTGAATTTGTACAATGTTTTATTTGTTACAAATGCTTCATGTGTTGAAAGAAAACACTTCTATTCCACATTTTCGGTGACGATAATGGGATTGAACACCTGTTCAGCTGGGCTATGTTTAGTTTGAAGATGCATGTGTGCATTGTGCAATGTGCAGTGTTTATGTCCAGGAGTGTTTTCCTGACAGAAATACTCTCCAAGGTCTCGAACTTGCTGCACCAGGCAACATTTTTGCTTGGACGAATTGTAAAGCCAGCGTCGGTGACAGCACGTTACTTGTTCTGCTTTCTCCGATACATAGCGACCTTCGCAGCAGTTACTGCAGGATCTTTACGTCTATAAGCCAGTGACTGTGGAGCAGCCGGGCCTCAAAGACAAATGGCAACTGCTGCCCAGCTCTGCAGTCGGACAAGGACAACTGTCGAATGAAGCGATGCTTATTAATGGCAGGTGCTGGGTCGCGCTGGTCCTGCCTGCGCCGCGCCAAGTTGGCGTCGGACAGGTGTGGTGCTGGTTTATAGGGTGAGCGCTCCTCTAGCCAAGATCAGATCAGCTTTGGTGGCCGGGGCATAGCCCACTGATTTACAAGGTTTCCGGCTTTCGAGTTTAATTGTTTCGCCCGAACCAATATACCCAGTCACCTTTTCGGATCCTTCCCTTATCAGCGCATCAAGAGGGGGTTAACCAGAATACAATTTGAGTTAAAATACTAAGTACAGGGTGGACTAGAAAAAAGGAGGCGGAAGTTTTTTCTCATAAAATCTGTATTTTTTTTGTCATATAGTCAAAAATCGGGTGTGATTATATCGACAATAAAATGGCACGACAGATAGACAGCCCATGACGTCACTGGCTTACATACACTAGTCGTCCTGACACATCACATCATGTGCTCGATATACGCACCCCGACGCTCCTTCACTAGCGGTAGACGGACGTCCTTGAGTTGCAAAACTGCTCTGTCGATCATGTCCTCAGGAACTCGGGCCACTTCACGGATGATCGCGTCCTTCAGCTCGGTCGTGGTCTTCGGTCTCACCGTATACACATCATTAAAATACCCCCACATGAAAAAGTATAGCGGGTTGAGGTCCGGACTGTAAGGGGCCCATGGGATTGTCGACTTGAGGCTGATGTGCTGTTATTGGAAATTTCTGGGCAGGATTGGGGAGCAGACGACCTCTGCGTAATCGTGAATGGTTCCAGCAAGATGGCGCGACGCCACATACCGCTCGAGAGTCACTCGACTGGGTGCGAAGACATTTCCAAGAACGGCATATCAGCCTCAAGTCGACGATTCCGTGGGCCCCTTACAGTCCGGACCTCAACCCGCTAGACTTTTTCATGTGGGGTATTTGAAAGATAGGGAAAGATAGGGTGTGCAAGATAGGGTTGTATACGGTGAGACCGAAGACCAAGACCGAGCTGAAGGACGCGATCATCCGTGAAGTGGCCCGAATCCCTGAGGACATGATCGACAGAGCAGTTTTGCAACTCAAGGACGTCCGTCTACCGCTAGTGAAGGAGCGTCGGGGTGCGTATATCGAGCACCTGATGTGATGTGTCAGGACGACTAGTGTATGTCAGCCAGTGACGTCATGGGCTGTCTATCTGTCGTGCCATTTTATTGTCAATATAATCACACCCGATTTTTGCCTTTATGACAAAAAATACAGATTTTCTGAGACAAAACTTCGGTCTACTTTGTTCTGGTCCACCCTGTCCTAACTTGGCTCACTCACTGCTACAGCTGCCATCCACTCTTACACTTCATCGTGTGCTCCCTGCTTTGACCCCTTCACTCGCCATACCATTAAATCACAACCTCACTCGCTAAACCACGGAATGCAAAACCTTCTACATTTTTCCCTCCTTATGGAACTCAAACACTTAAATTTAAAGGCCGTCATGTAAGCTGTTTGACCGTCAATCGTGCCGCTGCAGCCCCCGTCAGCCTAGCAGCATACTGATGAGCCAACCGTGTGGCGATCCTCGCCGCGTGACCGCTGCCATCGGTCGCCTCCGACCCGGCTGGCAGTAACAAGTGAACAAGGATATCGCGCCGATGGTGATAGATGGATCGCGATCCGACCAAGCCAATCCGCCGCCGCAGCTACGCGACGGCTATGAAAAATGCAAGCGGTGCCAAGGACCACGCTAAGCCAGGCCCGTAGTGCAAGCGCTGGCGTGCTTGTGAAGTCACTTCGCTGGGCGAAATCCATAAGATTAATAAAAAAACGGTATCAGATGGTTCACGCTGCAGTGCTCGTTGATTCATTGCATGTCGCTGGCACTGCCGTCATCGGTTGGCGGAGACGCTCGCGACAATAAATTGTCCGCCGCCGATCAGTAAAATCGTAAACTGCTGTGGCGACTTGGCTGTGGTGACTTGGATTTGGAGAGTGTCTGAAGTGACACCTGGTGGTGTTGGGTGCGGCGACTGCAACTTAACCATCCACCTGGCCACTCCCTCGCACCGGACTCTCTCCCTCTCTCCCTCTCTCCCTCCCTCTCTCCCTCCCTCTCTCCCTCCTTCCCTCTCTCTCTCTCTGAGTCTGACTCAACGCATTGGACCGCTACACAGCCGGGCCTGGGCAAACCACCACCGCTGCGTCCCCGTTGGTCACGTGCCGCCGTCGTCTGCGACGCTTGCGGTCGGCCTTCGACGTTTGTGGTGCGTCTCTGTCGACGCGCGGCAGCTGCAGCGCGCCGCTTCACGCCGCGCGGCATTTTAATGGCGCCGCGGCACGCCGCCGCCACGCCATCATTAGCCGCGGCGTGGCGGCGCGCCGCTTTTGTCTCACGTGCGTCTGTTTGTGCGCCGCGCCGTCAAGCGTGCGCCGCTGCCGTCTGTGCTGGGTGGACGTGTGGCGGCGCGACTGTCCCGGACGTGGCAGCCGCGGCGCAGCTGTCAATTCTGTGGCAATAGTGACGCATCGTTGGCACTGAGTGACTCCCTATCTGTCGCGGCTGCAGCATTCTCTGCGCGCATGTCAGTGTCGTGACAATAGTAACGCATGGGTGACACCAGAGGTGTATTCCTTGCTTGGGAGCGCATGCCGTGCGGGCGGAGAGCGGTTCTCTCGCCCTACCGAACACAGAGTTTGGCACAGGTGGCAGGCTTTCGATGAATCTACCTCCCGGGAAGTATTGGTGGGTGGGGTAGCGACTCGTTAACCATTGCACCAAGGTGCAGCCAACCCGAGTCCTGTATTGAGTTCACTGTGGGTGTCAGTGATGCGGGAAGGTGCAGGGGCTGTGAGCACCAAACCAGAAACCAAAGATAGATGTGCACAGTCGTGCACATCTTGCAACAATGATTTAAGGAGGCCCTACAATATATTTAGAGCTGTTCTGTGTAACAAATCGCCTCACGCGGATCTGTCGAAACCTGACATGCATATATCCGCACTGTAAGAATTCGAATGAATACTAAACACAGGCTATCTTGCATGCTATATTCCTAGTGGTCAGTGCTCGAAATAAGCCGATATTCTGAGTTGAGTTCGTTCATAACCAGACGACATTTTGAGTTGAGTTGGCTTGTGCTCCGTGCAACCCCGGCTCTGATGGCGGAGGTTTGACTGATACGCACGGTCACATTTGCCATCATATATCAATCAGGTGAGGCACCCCAAGCCAGCCGCATACCACGCTGTCTATCACAGGGACCGCCACTGCAGCGGGGGATACATACCACTCGTCACATCACTGAGGTGATTCACATCATCTGTGTGATTCACATCATCTGTGTGATTCACATCATCTGTGTGATTCACATCACCGAGTGATCCGTAATGTAATTTTGTAATTTTGCGTAATTTTGGATACGCGTTTCTACACAATCTATTTTCATATATGCCAATATGTGCATATATTATTATGTGGAAAGTTGATGAATCGTCAGTCGTATTTCCTGTACATATATGGTCTTGGCTTCAGTTGGGAACCGAGACTCCCGGGTCGTATGTTAAAAAGGTACCTTGTATCGTTGTGTATGCATATATGGGAAACTGGGCTCAAGTCTCAGTCTAAAGTACTGCCGTCTTTTGCATAACGTGTTTTTAGTGTCCCAGGGTTATCCATGGCCCGATGACGATGGTATCGGTGGCGAGGTTGTAACCTGAGTCCTGAATACGCAACAACTTCTTTTGGGAGGTTTAATGTTTTTTTTTTGTGTTGAAAAGTACCAGTTTTCCTTCCCTAAATCACTGCAGAAATTTCGGATGTTGGGAATTTGGAGGTTCCGCCTTACGTTATTTTTATTGTTGACAATTTGTGTCGCATCACTGTCACGTTCCGGCCATTGTTCGGAAAGTCAAGTTCCAGTCTTAAAACTATTGTTTATGCTCGTCAGCCATTTGCACTCGCAGACTAAAAACCACTCTTTACAGTCAAAGTTTTCACGGAACAAAACTTCCAAGTCCAGAAAAATGGAGAAACGGGCCACTTTTCTGACACTGACGGGTGATTCACATCACCGGGGATTCATATCACCGGGTGATTCATATCACCGGGTGATTCATATCACCGGGTGATTCATATCACCGGGTGATTCATATCACCGGGTGATTCATATCACCGGGTGATTCATATCACCGGGTGATTCATATCACCGGGTGATTCATATCACCGGGTGATTCATATCACCGGGTGATTCATATCACCGGGTGATTCATATCACCGGGGATTCATATCACCGGGTGATTCATATCACCGGGTGATTCATATCACCGGGTGATTCATATCACCGGGTGATTCATATCACCGGGTGATTCATATCACCGGGTGATTCATATCACCGGGTGATTCATATCACCGGGTGATTCATATCACCGGGTGATTCACATCATCGGGTAATCTACATCACATGGGTGATCCATATAACACGGGTGATTCGCATCACCGGGTGATCCACATCACACGGGTAATTCACATCAACATGGTGATTCACATCACTGCGATGCGCTAAGGTGATTCGCCCGTTAGGCTGTACTATACGTGCACTATATAACCTACATATATGGCAAATGGAAACCGGCCGACTATAGACTGATAACGTGGCACGGCCCTTCGGTTACAGAACACCAAATCGTGTTGGCGCCGTTCTATATCTGGATTGGCGGCTGGACGCTGGTTAACGGTATCATATCAACATTTTGCAGCTATGCATATAGTAGCGCATTCCTACCAGTGTTTAGGTGATTATTTCTGGACGGAATGCCTCACAGTTAACTAACAAACCTTGTTTATTCAAACAAAATATGCTTGATGTAAAAATGTGACATTTTGTAAAAGTTTTACTGAAACTACAAGAAATATAAATGTTATGCTCTAACATTATCGATATATGTTTAAAATCACAAGAATGAATACATCTTTATTATATTTTACGATGTAAATATGCCCACCGGGACACTAAAACGCTATCATATTAAAGTGAGAATGTCTACTCACATCGCTTATTTGGGGTTATTGACACTGAGATATAGAACATAATTTTCTGAATCGAACCACGCTTTTAATTTTTTTTCCAGATTCACGCTAGTTGCTGAGATATTCCAAAGACCCCAGGAACTGGCTGGTAGAAACAATTATCGGGTAGACCCCAGAGGGTTTACCACTACTAGAAGCATTGCTAATATCGAAACATCGATACACATTTGCTAGCATATCGTTAGCGCCGGCCAATAGCATTTCGACAAAACAGTTCGTGAGCGCTGATAGCAGCTGCGGAACAGAGCCTCGACGACCATCTTGCTTTTCGACGGTTTGTTAACATTGTTGGTATGGATTGTTTATTGTCTTCGGTGCGCCGTTTTACATAACATATCTCTGATTATAGTGGCGATCGTTTTATCGATATCGAAAAAAAAGAAACAAATATATAAGTGAAAGTTCAACTAAAATCTCCAGATGTGATTTTTGCTCGTATCCAACAATTAAACCAATAGCTTCTTACCGTAAGAAAGTATTTTTGACATTCCAAAACAGTAGACACACTCCCTTTAATACATATGCCGCATCTACTATGTATACTTTTATGACGCTATGAGCAGCTCTGGCCTGGACCTCAGGCCTCGGGGGCAGCGGTAACTTCATCCTGCGACCTGTGACTGCAGGCGGTTTGCGTCTGGAAATTATACATCCTAGATGCGGCATATGTATTAAAGGGAGTGTGTCTACTATTTTGGAATGACAAAAAATATTTTTCTTACGGTAAGAAGCTATTGGTTTAATTTTTGGATACGATAAAAAATAACATCTGGAGATTTTAGTTGAATTTTCACTTATATTTTTTTTCTTGTTTTTTTCTTCTTCGATATCGATAAAACGATCGCCACTATAATCAGAGATATATTATGTAAAACGGCGCACCGAAGACAATAAACAATCCATACCAACAATGTTAACAAACCGTTAACCGTGACGTCATCGTTCCAGTGCCCACCACTGGCGACGCTGCGTCGTTCCAGTGCCTGTCACACTCGGTACCGTGCCATGTCGTAACCGTGACGTCATCGTTCCAGTGCCCACCACTGGCGACGCTGCGCTGTTCCGGTGCCTGCCACACTCGGCACCGTACCATGTCGTAACGCTGTCTGTTTAGGTTGCTAACACTGGCCTGGGTGATGCACTCCGTGTAAAGACGTCGCGCTCCATAACCACAGGCAAGCCGCCGCGCTGCTGTGTCTTGGGTCGAATGTGTAACCGTTTGAAACTCACGGCGTTCTGATCTGGCTGACGCGGCTGGCGTTTTTGATCGGGGGAGAATTTACGTTTACCGTGGAAGGAGTGAACATTTGAAATTCCTTGGTTTGTGAGTCGTACAGGTGAAAAGCTGAAAGCTGTAAGGCTGGTGGCAAATGCAATGCTTCGGATCTGAGGATTCCTGCCGAGATTTTCTGTCCGGCGCCCGGCGGGATACATCCTGCAGGGGCGTGCAATGCCTGCAGCTGTCTCTCCTCCCCTGAGACAGGACAGAGTCCAGCTCCCTTGCCAAGCCACAGACTGCAGCCATCACCGCCTGGGGACCGCCTGGGGACCGCTCGGGACCGCCTTGGGACCGCTCGGGACCACCTTGGGACCGCCTTGGGACCGCCTTGGGACCGCCCCAGACCGCCGTGGACCGCCGGACCACCAGTGCACCGCCTTGGGACCGCATTGGGACCACCCTAGGACCGCCAGCGGACCGCCGGACTACCAGTGCTCCGCCTTGGGAACGCCGTGGACCAGAGCCGACACCGCCATCACCTCTGAGGCGCGCAGCGGACAGCGAGCGGGCGTAGCGCGGCGAGCAGGCGGCCACTTCATCTGTAAACAGAGCCTCGACGGCGCTCGAAAAAAACGGCCCCCCGAGGCGGCCCTGCGGCGCTGCGGAGCGCGGGGGGGGGGGGGGGGGCTGGGAGCGACAGACAGTGCGATAAATTGTCGTTAGTGTCCCGAGACCGGCCAGACGAGGAGCAGCTAAATATGCGGCCGCTGCATGTTTGGAGAAGCGGAGATAGCTGAGCGTTCTGCAGCTGGAAAGCGCCAGCCAGCGCCGCGGCGTGGCGGGCGGGTGTGACAGTAAAAACAGCTCCATGGTCATGTCGTCATGGTCCCTATCTGGAGGACAAGGTACTGGCAGTGGTGTAGCGCAGAGTTCGAGCTTGTGAGATGAATCAGGTGTGACCAGGCGTTCAACAAGGTTGATGTTATGATGTTAAAGTCTGCTGATGAAATGACATTGCTTGCCGGAGATATCATTTGCTTGTTGGTTGGAGTATGTGGGACAACATTTTTGCGATTACTCTAATCCAAGGAATCATCGTGCGATGAATCATAGGGTAGGATAATCAAACAATCCGAAAGTATAAGAAGTATTTAGACTAGGTCCATGACAAATGACGTCACAATATTCTTTTTTGGCAAAATAAGACATGATGAAGATTAAAATGCATGAGGATTGAGGAAGCAAACAGGCAAATACTATTGTTTTTAACCCGGCGTTGGCTGGGGTCTCAGCCGAACGTCATTGGCTGGGGGGGGCACGGTCAGGTCAAAGGTAAAAATGGAGATATTTGAGTTTTTAGGCCATACTTGCCATCCAAAGCCTTAGATTGCGACTATTATAGCACAAAGTGCTCTCAAAGATATAATTCATATCCCGCATAAGCAAAAGTGAAATTGTAAGCAAATGTCAAGGTCAAGGTCAGGTCACAAAAGGTCACAGGTCTACGAAAGCCATGCAACACATGTTGTATGGGTTATTTTAAACGTATAATTAGATAGTAGCAGACATGTCCATAACTTGCCACCATATAAGGACAAGGTTGATGTTATGATCAGGTCACATAAGGTCAAAATTAGAAAATTATAAATCTAAATAAAACAGGCATGTGCCTAGACCAGTTTTGTCTCAGAAATACAGTGCTGGCATTTATTTGTTTGTATCCGGTCAATAAAAAAACTCAATTTCAAAATATGACGTCATGAGTTACTCATACTTAGGGAGTGATAAGTCAGTCAAAAATTAAGATATTGGTTTTAATTTGGTTTGGGTATTGTCCACATGTGGTTTTTAACATATCTTCCGGCTTTTTGAAAATATTTGAAAATGTTGATTTTGAGGGCATTAATTTTGTTGTTGATTTTGTTGGGGGTCAAAAACCCAAAATTTCACAAAAATCCGAGATAGCCATTTTGTAGCCCCTGCCATTTTCTATCTTTTGACGTTTTTCGATTGCATTTTGCTTCAAGTATGGCATTTGTACGGCCTGCTATAGTTTAGCTGATTTTTATGTCGAACTCGTGTGTAGTGACGTCACTAAGTTCGTTATATTTCGAACAAAAATCGACCAAATTTCTTCATGTATGCACAGAAGACGTATAATTGATGTAAGATCAGGTACTTGAAGTTTCACGTCGATAGCGCTATTAGTTTGTGAGCGGTTGCGAAAGTTCGTCAGGGGGGGGGGGGGGGGGCGAAAAACGCCCCCCCCCCAGCCAATGACAGGTTAAGTACGGTACTTGGATCAACGCTGGTTCATTCCATCGCGTTCCCACTCCATTGTCGCACACTCTCAGCACCCCAATCCCCATCTGACTTACCTTGACGACTGACCGCTCGGCGCTCCACCAAACCTGCTGCCCTCTCACTAAGTCGCCCGCCTTTCCTCTGTCGGCTCCTTTGCGGTGCCCGCACTCCCCATTCCGGGGCGACAGTTGTCGTGTTGCGCTGTCCGATGACAGCGATAGTGGCATAGCTGTCCCGCGGGATGCAGTCGCGGCGGCTCTGTCTCAACGCCGCGTGACTGCACCGACCGGCCTCCAGCTGATGTCAGTGACGTCAGAGGCGTCAGTGACGTCACCAGCAGTGACAGCGGCAGGGAGATGTCGACTAGCTGTGCTGGGTCCGCTGACGGTCCAATTTGAGGTGCAACAACACTGACATATACCGGTGTCGTTTGAGCTTAGCTGGTATTGTTGTCCAGCGTTGTCGCTTGAACTTTAGCGAGACTGCAGTTATGGTATAACGTTGTTGGTTGAATAAGTGGACATTATTGCACTAGGTGCTAGCAATTTAACGGGCATCATAGCACTACACGGTGTGTCTCTTTGTCTCAGATCCTCCCCAGAATTCCTCTGTTTACCTGCACTGTCTGTCTGTGCCGATTTCCCTCCCCTCCCCATCTGCTCTCCTCTCCCCCTCCATCCCCCCGGGAACGTGCCGGTGCGCCGCGTGTGTCGCGTTAGCGCTGCTTTAGCCGTCAGCCGGCACGTAAACGGCGGGCGCTGTTTGTTGCGACTGGTCCGGGCCAGGTGATAACGAGGTAATCTGTTTACCGCTGACGACGGTCGCCGCTGAGACGAGCCGGCTGGGAGGGGGGGGGGGGGGGGGGGGGGGTCTCTCTGGGGAGGGGGAGGGGAGGGGGCAGGTGAGCGGTGTCTCTTGAGCGGTGTCTCTCGGGGGGGGGGGGGGGGGGGGAGGGTGGATGCAGGAGGTGAGTGGTGTCTCCCTCTGGGGGATAGGCAGATGTCTCTTACCAAGATCAACCAAGATGGGCGGTGTCCCTCATTGGGGTGGGGCCAGTCGAGCCGCGTCCCTCATTGGGGCGGGGTCAGATCAGGGGTGTCCCTCATCAGGCTGGCTGACAAGGGAGAGACAATCTCCCTCATTGGGGTGGGGCCAGGTCAGGGATGTACCTCATCAGGCTGGCTGGCAAGGGAGAGACAATCTCCCTCATTGGGGTGGGGCCAGGTCAGGGATGTACCTCATCAGGCTGGCTGGCAAGGGAGAGACAATCTCCCTCATTGGGGCGGGGCCAGATCAGGGGTGTCCCTTATCAGGCTGGCTGGCAAGGGAGAGACAACGACCCACGTCCTCTGCCAAAACTCACGCCAGAGGTGTATGGCTTAGCACTCTAAGTATGATGCAATTGAAAGCATACGTTTCCTTTCGCTTCTCTAAAACTTCAAAGGTAGCAGGTGTTCAGTTTAACGAGGCCAATCTGTTTTGGCTGGAGCGCCGTCTAGCCACCGCGTCTCAAAGCCGCCCTCACGTCACCCTCACCCACTGCAACCGTTCTGCTAGCCTATCCAATTTGCATTTTAGCCCACCGTCTGTAACAAGTGCGGCCATTTGTTGAATTTGTGCCCATATCTGTCCCATTGCTCATGACTCCCCTGACTTTGGCAAGGTGCGTCATAGACGCATCGGGCCAAAGCTGCTCCCCTGTGCACGCTCTATAAACTGCCCGGTGGAATAGCCTGTCGCGGCGCGGCCTGCATCGCCGATAAACCCCGCCCGGGGCGTCACTGCCTGTAGACTGTCACGCGGTGCACCTGTTCGCTGGACTGTTAGCGGAACGTACGCTGTTAGCGGCGTTCGCTAACGCTCGACAGTTAGCGAGACGTATGCGATCGGCCTGCGCGCCAAAAGGGAGCGGCGCGCCAAGACGGCCCAGTTACTCTGCCGGTGTTGTTGGATGGCCTCCTTCTCACGGAATGGATCACGGTGCGCGGGTGGTCCGCTTCGGGTGGATGCTTGATGGTCTGAGGCATGCTAGCGCGACAGCGAGCTGGCCCAGCTGATGGCACGCTGAGTGGAGCTGTCGTAGAGGATTCACATGGCCAGGTGGTCAGCGGGCGCCGCAGGAGCTCCACTCGAGCTCCACCTGTCACCCTATGCAGACGAACGAACGAATTAATTTCAACGGAACAAATCGTCGATTTGGAATTGGATTCGGATTCCCGGATTGAGCGATGGAGATCAGTCGGCCTCTCCCTGCAGCGCAGAGTTCCGTGTGGGGCATGGCTGCCGTCCTGTGCCAATCGCGGGCCCCCGCTGCGGCGGCGCGTCTGAGGAGGATCGCGTATGCGGCGCTCGTCGGGGACCCGGTGGGGCGTCCGAGCCCCCGCCGTGACCCGCCGGGACCACTGGGACCCCGCCGGGACCCTCGGGCAGCCAGCGGGGGTCGACAGTCAGCGGTTGATGACCTGTGGGCTGTGCTCCCGCCCAGCCCACCGGCGGCGGAGAAGGCGCAGCCAGCTGGGCTAAACTTCATGGTCACTTGCCAGACTTGCCCAGTGCCCAGCGAGAAGTGATCATTGAGCTGCAGAGGATCATTGAGGAATTGGTGGTGGCATATGTCACAGAAGCTGTATCTTCATTCGCTTATTGATGTTAGTTTGAGGGTGGATTCATAGTGAATGACATGATGCTCCTCGTGATTTAGTGATAACATACCTGGCAAATTCACTTATCTCTCAGGAAGTTATATCGCGATTCATCCAGTAAGTTCTGAGCATAGCTTGCCGTTCTGAGAAGCCCATCCAATCAAAGTCTTTGGACTAAATTTGCATAAGATGATGGCATGTGCCTTGGCATTTCCTGACACATATTCCTCCTGATGGAAATGAAGTGGGATTCCGGAACACAATTCTGACGTGGTGACAGTCTTTGAGCGCTGCTAAATGTGTAGTTGCTAAATGCGTTCATGGAAGAGTGGAGAGAAAAGCATAATCCATTGACCACCGACTCCTCTCAGACACGGGCGGATCCAGGGGGGGGGGGGGCGACCATGACACCCACAAACCGCCTGAAATCGGCGCAAAATTGACGCATTTCCTGATATATAAGAAAATCTATGCAACTTGTATTAAATACAGGTTGCTTTAAACCAGCTATCAATGCATAGGCAAGCGAAATCCGATGAGTTTTTCACAATTGTGCGAGACTTGTTTGGATTTGGCCCCCCCCCCAAAACCACCTCCCGTTCTGGATCCACCTCTGCTCTCAGACCAGCAAAATGCATTTCTTCCCATATGTTTGAGGTTGTTTGGAGCTAAGTTAATTTGATCCATTCATTTATCAATATTAGTCATGAAAATTGACATTCGGCCCAGTTCAAATTATTTTTTATGTCAATTTTATACTGTCCCAATCCCATCTGAGGGATGCGAGTGGATCATGGATCCAATCTATAAATGTGATTCCTTTTGGATTTTGTTGATCCACGCTCAGCGTATCTGCGCTCAGCCAAGATAACACACTCAGACACGCAGCACTCTCATCCAAGTGCAATCTTATAGCTCCATGGGTGCTTGTTTTATTGGTAGCACTGATTTTAGCACTTGTATTTGTCGAACGTCTGCTGTACTTTGGTGCTGCACTCAGACTCAGACTCAGACTCAGACTTAGTCCCGTATCAGGTATTCGGAGCACGATCACTTGCGACAATCGACTCGGTATCCATTACTGTAAGGGCCGTTACTGCTCTTTAACGACGGCACATCTCTCCAGTCTGCAGCGCACGGGCGTCTGTCGGGACGATGCTAATCGACGCATCCATTACCTTCAGCCTGTTTTACTGTGCTCGAAACCGCCTATGCTTCACGGGGTGCCGCGCCGCTCAATGCATTCAGCGCGCGACGGACATTATTTGCGGACTTGCCTCGCTCCCGGAACGCGACAGGGGAGAAATAAATTGGATTAGGTTTCGGCCGCACCAATCTGTGATTGATTCGGTGCCGCGATTAAACAGGCCATCTCGGCCCGAGCGGGGCTGCGCTGGGCTGCGCTGGGCTGCGCTGGGCTGCGCTGGGCTGCGCTGGCTGCGCTGGGCTGCGCTGGGCTGCGCTGGGCTGCGCTGGGCTGCGCTGGGCTGCGCTG